>JASFAX010003139.1:0-43477 GCA_030737875.1 Allium sativum
CAGAATTTGATATTGAATATAAGCCGATTTAATTTCTATTCAGAGCCTTGTATTTAATATTGAATTGGATTTTAGGTTTGTCGTGAATGGTGTCTTAAATAACACTGTTCTTAAACTCAGTTGAGAAAGGAATAAATCTTTTAATTAAGATTTAGTAAAGTTACCAATTAATTAATATTTAATTGGAATTGATTTGAAATTGGATTTTTGAGTTTATCATGAACGTTGTTTTAAATAACACTTGCTCTTTAACTCAAATCAACAGTGAAATGAGATTTGGAATATATAAATCTTTTATTAAGATTTAACGGAAATTTTCCAAAGTAAAGTTTTCCAATTTAGTATATTGGAATGGAAGGGAATTCGATTTGGTAATAATCGAAGTGACCTTCTGCGGAGGAAGACCGTTACTATATATGGAATTTAAAAGGCTTCGCCGTTATTCCATTTATATTATTGGTTGGATACGGAAGTTTATATCGATTATGTATATTGATTTGTTTTCCGTGAAGATTCCATAATTAATGGAATGGGATTTTGGGTTTATCGTGAACTGTGTTTAAATGACATTAGTTCTTTAACCCTTTTAAAGATAAGATTAATTTCTTAACTTTGAATAATCATTAAGTAATGGTTTTTGAAATTAAAACTGAATTAGAGTTTTAATGAATCTTTAATTAGATTGGAAAGTGAATGAGGTAACTAAATTTATTGAATTCATGAAATTATTGAGAATGGAGTATCACCAGTTTTTCTCCAAGCGATAGTTAAATCTTTAATTAGATTTGAACGTGAAATGGTAATTAATTTTACCGACAACACCATGGTGTTAGATATGGAGTATTACCAGTTTTGCTCCATGGGATGAATAGGTTGGGATTGGGAAATAAAACAAATGATTACTTCGATAAGGTTCGCTAATCCCAACTAGTTTGGAAAACCTTAATTTGGTTTAAATTGTGAAAAGAATATTCTAGATTGGAATGAGGTGTATGTTGTGTATTTATATCACTTGTTTATAATATATGTGAGTTATTCGGAAAGACCGGGTTTATACCCATTCTGAATAACTGATTCGACGATAAGTCAACGATGAAGACGGTGGTTGAAGACCGGAGGTTTTCACATCGTTTGGATGATTATTGATGTCTTGATTGGGCTGTACACCCAAGACGAGGTAATAAGTGGTGATCGTCTAGACGTACCTGGAGATCGACCGGATATGCGAGGGCCTCTCTCCTGTATTGGACATATGGGACGAGGAATAAGGTGCCTCCGGTTTCGTTCAGACCCACAACGAACTTGTTAATGGATGTGTGTCTGACATCGGATTTCATTCTATGTGATTGATAGACATCAGTTTCATGGCGTGAATTACCTGTGTGGCAGGCTGAGATGCAAATGGTCAAGGCTTCTGTTGAAAAGCAGAGTCTTGTGGCTGATGATCAAAGCACGGCTTTAATATAGCATAGCTTTGCGTATAGCGTTAATTCGCGAGCCTCACACCCCGATGTGAACCAGAAACGGGAGAGGACTTCAGGGAGGACATGCGTTTCCTTATAGCTTAGAGTGGTGTCATGGTATGGAGCCCAGACATTTTACTTATGTGGATGATGGATAGCGAGGCGCCTTAGATATATCGGTTACTACGGAGCCAATGGATATTGAGTCATCTGGCTCATTTATGCCCCACAGGGTGGGGAAAAGTATTGTTCTGGCATTTTAATCCACTCCGTGTGGACCGGCCCTGACGATCCAAGGGACGATGCATTCTGTTCCTAAGGCTTGGGCTAGAGAGTCTCGAATCGGTAAGGATGATCCCTTGCCTTGGTTCACAGATGGAAATCCAACTTCCAATACGTGACATTGCAGTTTTTATTGTAGAGCCTAGTATGGCGACATGATAGATGGTACCCATGCCGTCTATGATTGATTTCTTCACTTATAGTAATAATAAAAGATAAAATTTTACGTACCAAGCATTATTTGGCTGTTATAAGGTAAAACTCTATCCTTCGGCTTGTGTTGCATTGTGTGATGGGACCTGAGTCTTATAATAGCTTCATTTTTCTTCTTTAGCATTGCGCTGTTTGTTTTATGCACTGGTATTCTTGGGGTTAAACCCGTTCCGAGTTATACGGCGTGGTCCCTAGATTTATCTAACTTTAAAATCAAATTAATAACTGTTTTAGTTCTCACACCAGTCACATGACTGACCTGGAGTTTATTGTTTTAACTTAAACTCTGGGTGCCCATATTTTCCACACGGGCAGCTAGTAGTTGGGTTTTGCAGATATTATATACACAGGATCCTGGATTTATAGCTGGAACTATACTTGGAAAGCTCTGTATCCGTGTATTTCTTTCGGTTGTATTATGTATTATTTTTCCGCTGCAGAATAATTTAAATCTCTGATATTTGTCAAATGTATAATATTTATTCATACTCTGTTATATTTTTGTACTCTGATGTAAGTTGTTGTAATAAGCAATGAAATGTTCTTCTGTTTGTGTTCCAGTTAGTCTGGTTCTCAAAGTAATCCGCCTTCTTGTTTGGTTTAGGCCGGCCTGGAAGTTTGGGTCGCTTTATCCATAAATAGCAAACGCCTTCCTTCATAGAAGCTCATCTTGATTATCACTAAATCGAATTCCATTCATTTCCAATTTCTTTTATTAAATTGGAAAACTTTACTTTGGAAAATTTTCATTAAATCTTAGTTAAAAGATTTATAAATTCCAAATCTTAACTTCACTGTTAATCGGGTTTAAGAACTAATGTTGTTTGAAACATTGTTCACAACCAACCCAAAATCAACTTCCACCTAATTCCAATTATATTTATGAATTGGAAAACTTCATTAAATCTTAGTTAAAATATTTATTCCTTTCTCAACTGGGTTTAATAAGATTGTTATTAAAGACATTATTCACGACAAAATCAAATTCCCATTTGATATTAAATACAAGGCTTTGAATAGAAATCATGTCGACTGATTTTCAATATCAAATTATGAAACCAACAAATATCGTATTGGGAATAACGATATCTATATCTTCAAATTCCTCAACGATATCCGTATAATCACGGAATCCATTATCGAAATATTCTGGAGATTATTTCCATTCAAATCCTTTCCAATTCATACATTAGAAAAATTCTGGTTATTTTAAAACCCTATTAATTCTTTATTCTAGTCGTTAACCATTTCATTCAGATAAAAATATCTTTTCAAACCTGGAGTATTTCATCCAAAATCTATTTCAATCTTTTTGTGTCCATCCAAAATCAGACATCAAAATCATACTTTGATTCTTCACTCAATATTATTTTAAAATACTCGTTATCTCTGAATTGGAACCAGACTCAATCAATCACCATATAATTTTATTTATATGGATTCCATACATTGCAGGTATTCAAAAATAGTGATAAACACCTATTAAACATTCAATTCACATCCAAAGTGCAATTTGCAACTGTATAAGCATTAAACAATTAAATAACACTTATAGCAGTCTACCAATCAATCGGTTGACATACAACTAAACAAAATGGAGATGTGTGAAGTTATTATCATCCCTAGACTTGTGTGGGGTTTTCAACCATCAAACAAATATTATTAATTGTATACTTGGGCGATGTGTAAATTATCGTTCCAATACCCGTGTGGGGCTTACATCACAATCCATGTGAATTTATCTACTGTTTAATAATAATAGTATTAAAACTGTAAACATCCATAAATCATCAAACGAATACTACAATCACTAGCAATCAATACATATTTAGTTATAAAGATAAATAACTGTACAAAGATTGAAATGACCCAGACTTCGCCAATCCCCGAAGAGATGGAAAAGCCCTGATTGTTTTGAGAACACGGCGCATTAGAACACAAACAATAGAACATTTCATTGCTATTACAACAATTTACATCAGAGTACAAGAATATAACAGAGTTCCAATAATATACAGCAGAAAAATATCATAGATTTAAATTTACATAGCAGCGGAAATGAAATATATAAGTACAATGCGTAGCGGAAATACATCAACTGGCACAACTAAAAGAAACAGACGGATACAAAGCTTTCTGAATATAGCTCCAGCTGTAAACCAGGATCTGTTAAAATAGAAATCTGCAAAACCAAAACTACTAGCTGCCCGTGTGGAAAATATGGGCACCTAGAGTTTAGGCGAAAACAATAAACTTCAGGTCAGTCATGGGACTGGCGTGAGAACTTAAAACAGTTATTAAACTTTACTTTAAAATTAGGTAATTAACGGGACCATGCCGTATGTCACGGAATAGGTTTACCCCATGAATACCAGTGCACAAACAACTACTATAAATAATAGACTTATGGATCTACTATGCATCTGACAACATGCAATTCCTCAATATACCCATTTAGGCTTAATCCCCAAATTTAGATTTTCCAAATCTAATTATCTTTATAGAAATTATTACTTTGAACTTTATTCTCGATTTCTTATTTCAAATCATTTGAAATACATATCTAGCTTTATATCAAAGTAGATTTCACTTCGGGATCTCAAACCAAAAACAATTCGAAATATGAATTCCAAAATGTTACAATGCATACAAACAAGTATGCAACCAAATATCAGGAGGTTTCTCCCGTCGACAAGGCAAAGGGTTGCTTTCCTTAGTCGCCCGATATATATAAATATATATATATATATATGCACCTCCCACACATGGAGGAGGCTACACACTGACCACTCACCAATTAAGGTCCTGGGTCTTACCCATACTTTTAGTCCTCAGGGTTACCCGAATCTTTAGCCACATACTAAATCATTTTATATCCCGAGTAGGGAAAATCATTTCACAACAAAATAATCACAAGTACTTTCGAACTATAGTTATAGTAATTCACATCTGAAAATCACACATATGATCAGTCACTATTAATCACATAACCTTTGAGCTCATACGTCTCAAAGAAGGGTGTTAAGCAAGAGAATAAATTCTTCGGCATCAAACAGATACATAATCAATAGCAACTAATCAGTTATGTGATGAACCACAACGTCAAACACATAATACTCTTCCAAATCATTTCAGAAATATTGGGTTTAATCCTCGAAATTTTTTCTGTTTTATAAAACATTCCCTATCCAAAATCGGTAATACATTTCTTTTCACTTAAGAAAAATATCATTTCAAAATCATTCATTAAATTTGAAATGAAGTCAACAACATCGCTAAACATCTCATAATCCAATCGTGGAGTGTTTCACTAGATTTTAGCATACAAACATTTCTACCCAACCCAATGCTAAATGTAAAAGCATATTTGCTCATAAACTGGTCGAGCACAATCCAAATAGCCAATCAATCACAATCAATATCAACAACCAAGTATACTTGGTATATATCACATCCCATGTTCTGGTAAATTTAATTACCATCTATTCATTCCAAATCTAATTAAAGATTTATTAAAACTCCACTTAGTTTTAATCTCAAAAATCTTACATAATGATTATTCAACTTTCCGGAAGTTAATCTTATCATTAACTGGGTTAAAGAACCAATGTCATTTAAAACACCACTCAAGATAAACCCAAAATCATCTTCCATTTAATATGGAACTTTCACGGAAATCTGATCAATCGTAATCGATATAAATTTCCGTATCGAACTAATACTATAAATGGAATAATGGAAAGGCCTTTTAAATTCCATAAATAGTAGTGGTCTTCATTCACAGAAGCTCATCTCGATTATTTTTAAATCGAATTCCATTCAATTCCGATTTAACATATTAAATTGGAAAACTTTACTTTGGAAAATTTCCATTAAATCTTAATAAAAAGATTTATAAATTCCAAATCATATCTTCACTGTTAATTGGGATAAAGAACAAATGTTATTTAAAACATTGTTCACGATAAACCCAAAATCAACTTCCATTTCAATTCCAATTAAATTAATTAGTAAACTTCTCTAAATCTTAATTAAAAGATTTATTCTATTCTCAACTGGATTTAAGAATAGTGTTATTAAAGACATCATTCACAACAAACCCAATATCCAATTTGATATTAAATACAAGGTTCTAAATAGAAATTATATCGACTTATATTCAATATCGAATTCTGAAACTAACGGATATCGTATTGGGAATAACGATATCTGTATCTTCCAATTTCCTCAACAATATCCGTATAATCACGGAATCCAATATCGAAATATTCCGAAGATTATTTCCACTTAAATCCATTCCAATTCATTCATTGGAAAATTCTGGTTATATAAAAACCCATTTACAAATCCAGTTTATTTATTTAAAAAAACATTGGATTATTATTGTAACGACTCGCAATTTTTTCACGTCTCGAATCGGTAATTAAACCAACTCAAGACGCTCAAAACGGCGAATCATTATTAGCTTACAGGGTTTAAATAGAAATAAACACAGAATCACAGTGCACAAATATATGAAGCCGAATAAATTTTTATATACATATCAGAGTTAACAAAATATTTTATAGTGGAAGAATATACAATGTATACATCAATTTAAAAAAATAAGTTTACTTTTCCAGTCGGTCCATGCGCGCACAAATGCGTCTTGCGTCTTCATGTTCCTTTCCAGTTTGTAAGCTGAAATCTTTAATTCTGGAACACTTAGGGCCTGAATCGAGCGTTCCATGCAAAACATAAAAACCCGGGTCAGGATTAAACTTATTTCAAGTTAGCAAACTTCGATAAACACACAATTGTTTAATCCCGACAATTTATTAAATAATTCAAGTATAAGAACCGCTGACTATAAACATCATGTAACAAAGCAAAGAGGCATACAGTACATGGCATGTACTAAAGAATAAAAGCACATGACATGCTACAGAGCAACTTAAGTTTATAGAATAAGGCATACTAGGATTAAAACCTGATAATGGGTATTCACGTTAAAGTAACCGCATGGCAAATTTCAATATGCAAGGCACAAAAATCCCAAATTCCAAGTGTATAGCAAAGTGTAGATTTGTGACCGCATGAATCCATTTTACAAACAACCCATTTAGTTATACCAAAATGATAGGAGTCTCCAGGTTGGAAAAATTGGACACTGTGCGTGTAAATTGTATGCAGCAACGAAAGGCCATGTTAACACAAGAGGGATATAACAACATACACATTAAATAATGGTGATAAATTATACGTGGGCATTATATGTGGGAAATACACATATTTTAATAGAAATCTGTTAACTTTCATAAAAAAAAATTTACATACCATTTTTCTTTTCTTTTTTACATATACTGTTGCTGCCCTGTGGCAGCAACAATTTAGTTTTTCCTCTTTCAAATTCGAGGATGACAAAACTACAAAATTTTGATATTTCTAAATCCAACTGAAATCCAAGTATGGAGGATAAATACATGATAAAGCATACAGAGTAATAGGACCATGCACAGTGATAAGGCATGCAGCATATAATAATTGGAGACTTCATTTCTTGCTTTCCAGTTTGTAACCTATTCATTTTATATGCAAACAATCTTAACCAAATTTTTCAATTCCACACTTTACATTAATGTCAGTTGTAATATTTTAAGACTCACTAACTCGAATGATAATATGACCAAATACTCACAATTTGGTAAGGGGAAACTTACAGTAAAAGAAATGATGACTGTCAGAGGGGTTAGCACCAAATCAATATATTCCCAATAGTGAGCACCAAACCAAACCATGCAATTTTTTTGCCAAAACCGAAACTGAGCATGTATGGGGCAAGTGAAAACTTGGAACAATCAATGGCAACAGAATGACGGAAATAAAGTAGCCAATGACGGAAATAAAGTAGCCAACGCCCACAACAAATTATATCCAGTGCATGCGAAGTATAAACTTGAAATAGATTTAATCGTAAGGCAAACTTACATTTTGCGTCGAGGCGAGAGCGGAAACAACAGCGAAGAGGAGAAACTGCAGACCATATTTGCTTTTTTTTCTTTTTGAAAACACTGGATCGACTTCACGTCGGAGCGAGCGGACCTCAGACCAACTACGCGGTGGCGAAGCTTGTCAGAACATCGGCGTTGATCTCGAATAACGGCGGTAGGCAAGGCAATTCTGGCACTTTTTTTTCATGGGTTCCGGGTTTAGCAAAATGAGAGAGAGAGCAAGGTGATTGCATTTGGCCTAGGAGGGTTTCGCGGCTTTCAATGGGGAGTAGCAGCTTGCAGCGCGGTGGCTCAAGGAAAGGGGTAGATGGTGGCGGAAACAGGAAGCGGTTTTACTGAAGGTAAGGGCAGCCGCTCTTCAACTACGCTGCGGTTTCGAGGGGAGCAGGCGGAGAGTGAACGCGAGGAGGTGCGATGGTAGAGCAAAATGGAGGTGCTGCCATTATTTCAATTTGGGGAGGAATGGTTTTTTTTGGGAAGAACGAGATTTGGAAATGAAAATTTCAATCAGCCGATAAAAGATGTAGAAGGGCAAAACATAAAAGAAGGGAAAGGGGACACGCGAAGATAAAATAAAGAGGGGAGAGGACGCGTGGTGATTCTCACAGAGTAATCTTAACACGTGCAAACAATTTATACTAGGTTTTTCACAAGTGTCAAAAGAAATTCAAAAGAAATAAAACAAGTGGTAACAACTATTATTTTAAAACATGTACCCCTTTCAATACCATATATATACAAAATACATACCTAATCTAGTATTTAAAATTTTCAAATACATATCTAAAAGTAATTTCTTACCGAATTTAAATTCAAATAAAATTATTTAAATTCACAAATTAAATAAAATTCAAATTTCAAAAAAAAATTTAGTTGATAATATATCGAAGAAAAATAGAATAAAAGTTTACAAATATTAAAACACTAGATTAAGATGCTAATAACGTTTAAATAAACAAGATCACTAATTTATAAACAAATTTCAATTATACTATAATGTTAATATCGTAGAATTTAACAAAATAAATTTAGATTCGAATATAAAACTTTAAATTTAGATTTTGCAAATTAATTCAAAACCCAAGTTAAAATAGACTAACTCTCAAATTATAAATAATTTCTTAATATAAATGTAATTTCAACATAAATTTTTTAATTCTAAATTAAAATCAAGTATAACAATAAATTTTTAATACTAAAATTAAATTAACTCTAAATTTCAAATGCCGAAATTTTTTGGTTCGTTACAATTATTCAAGTTAATAACTAGTTCATTTAGATAAAAATATCTTTTATCCTTTCAAATATGGAATTTTTCACCCGAAATCTTTCCAAATCATTTATTATGAATTTACACAATTTTTCCATATTTTTAATAATTTTATTTAGGCCCTTTCAGTCGGTTTCCCATATTGGCCACTGAACTGCATTCATAGCGACCTTTTCTGAAAATGATTGTAACGAACCACAAATCAGTACTATTTGAGCTGACCAAATACACCACACATCCAACCCAAATATCACAGAAATACAAATCATTTTTTTTAGAAGAAAAAGGTAGAAGAAGAATAAAAATATCAACACAGACTCTCACATCGCAGCGGAAAAAAATATAATATATCATAACTTTTGAAATACAAAATTTTAACTGTATAACATACAATTATCAGAGTACAACACTTACAACACAGCGGAATAAAAATACTATATATCTAACACTGAAGCCTCCTGCTCCAAGCTCCTTTAGATAGATCTGTAAAATCCTGAACTACTTGACTGCCCATACAAATTTGGGCACCCAAGAGTGTAGGTAAAACAAAACAAAATAAACTCTGGGTCAGTCATGGGACTGGTATGAGTAAACAATTTAAAACAGTTTGAGAAAATAAAGACCACGCCGTATAATACGGAATGGGTTTTCCCTTATGAGAATCCAAAACACTTGATTTAACTTTCAAATCCTTTTTGAAAGAAAACGATAATCTTTATATCAAAACCCTTTTGATATTATAATAGTGTCTAAATCAAATAAATAGAAATCTAGTGGAACGCTTTCATCTCACGCTCCACATACATAATATATAATCAAAAACCGCGGGGACTTATCGGGTAATAAATTTCCAACTAGGACAAGGTATGGAACCACCTTCCGATAGTGTATCTCTAGAGGAAAACACACTGGGTTAAACAAGAACATCTTATAACCCGGCCACACATGACCGACCACTCATTTCGCTTGAGTCTATCGAACGTATATCACCAACGGTGGGGATCAGCAACCGTTTCCCGAATGGGACAACATCGAATAGAATAAAGAATGAAATGAATTTCTCTAGATAGGTGATAATACACCCTAATTGGGAGCTACCTACTTAGCCATGATGCTTGCCCATTTTTGTCGTTTCCCGGTTGTTGAGGCCTGAGGCTACGATTCTTACAATTCATTGATAGCACAATCACTTCGAATGACACATTTTCAGATGCGTTAATCACTAATTAATTGCACAAATATATTCTGGATATTTTGCTAAGAGAATAAATTATCCACCACCATATATATTTATACAAACCAACCTATGTGATCATTGGAAATACTCTGTCAGACACTCGTCCATATACATTCATTCTGGGATTGAACGAAACCGAAGGCACAATTTCCATAAATCCATCTTAGGCAATTTCTACCTAGGATTAACAGAAAAATCCCTTGCACTTTACTCCATCTTCGATTATCTTCATATAATTTGATTCGCAACGCTACTGTCAATACGGAGTGGTTCTCGGATAATAATCCAACTGGTCTCTCCATATTGACAACGATATTGGAAAACACTTCGATAGTCGGTTATTTAACTATCTAAGAAAAACAAACACACATTCATCCATAACACCAACAACCACTGGGCCCCTTAATTAATATTTCATTAATTAAATCACTTTTCCATTTCCTGATCAATACCTGTTAACCCGATATTTTCAATAATCATCTTGACCTCTTACACCATTTGGAAAATATTTCCTTATATCGACTCTTTTTATTTTCTATACTTAGAAAATCTTTTCTCTTTATAATTGGAGAACATTCCAATTACTTATCTCTTTCTCGACTCATTAAATTTTACTCTCAGGAAATATTAATTATTATATTTCCAAAATTCCACTTATTTGGGTTAAAACGAATGTTGTGTAAAACATCGTTACAAACAACCCAAAACACTGCATTCAACTAACTCTTATTCAAACATTTCTCTTCGAGACTGGATCTTGCTATTTGTCGGGTTAAAAATGAAATCAATCAAGTTGGGGTATAACTACCTCTCAGACCTTGACTGAAAACATCATTAACTTCAAAACAGACAAGACCACTTGCCTCGAATAATCAACACCATACATATCAATTATTCATTTTTAAACCCGTACACGTTTCCCTTTCTAATTTTACCAGATTTAATTATAGATTTCCTTTTGTTTATAATATTCTATTTTTAAGTTCATTTCCTTATTGAATTCTATATATATCGATACATTGATTTCTAACTATCAAAATTTCTTAAAAATATTCTAACTCCTTAAATTTCCGGAAAATTTCGCCATAACCTCCTTTGTACGGGTCACTCGGTACAACTACAAAACACCTCTCTGGGCCCTTTCCATTCAAAAAGAAAATCAAAAAGCCAAGCGGCTTGCCTATTCGGCGCATAAAACCTCATATGGAATTTAAACATGTACCTTTTTGTCGGACACTAAATTTATAAACTTCATTCTCTTCATTCCATACTTATCTAACCCATATACGTCCATTCCCAATTTATTCTAACTATATCTGGTCATTTTAATTCAATTCGCTAATTAATTCTCTAATTAGCTCTTTTTGTCCATTTTCGCTTTTTAATTTAGCATATCACGTTCAATTACATTTTCAATCGACTTATAAATCAATCGAATTCCATTTTCAACTCAAGTTTCATTTTCGATTTTGAATATGAATTTACTATCCCAATTCTCTTATCCAAAGCCAATTTCGATTCAAAATCCCATTAACTGATTATTCTTCAAATTAGTTAACTCTATTCAATAATTAAAAATATGATTTTTGTTCCAAAAATCATTTCATTTACATATCTTGAGTTTGTATTTATTTTACAACTCAAATCTGGATTTTTCTAATGGAACCTCGGATTTTATTTGTTTAAAATTCTTTATTAATTTAAATAAACCATTATGGTTTTTATAATGGTTATGGCGCTGTTTTTCTGAAAATTTAATTTTGACATAACTCAAAATCTATAAGGAGAAATTCAGATTTTTCTCTTCCATTAGAAAACTATTATTCGATCGGTCCTGACGATTCTTGTTTCGAAGAATTCCGACTTAAATTGAGTCCTGTATACTCAATTGAAGTTCGAAATGCCAATTTACGAACTGTCGCGCTGCGGCAAGTTTGTTTTAATTATGTTTAAATATAAACTTTTAAACTTCGTTTATAAATATATTCAACTCCATTCATATATGTTTTTTTTATATAAATTAATCTACTTTACCAAATCTAAGTTAATATTCTCGATTATTTCTAATCGTTGATTATTTCATAATTCGGTTATAAATTTATTTATAACTCATTCTTCGATATTAAATTCCAATCCTCTTTAGAAATAAATATTTTATAAAATTCGATATAAATCGAATTTCATTTATATATCCATTGGATTTTTTCAATTCAATTTATATTCCGGATTCCGAAATATAATCAATCGTCCCATTTCAAAACACTTTCCAATTCATTTTTAAATTCATATTTGAATTTAAACTGCTACATTATCTAATGATAATTTATTTTCACCAAATTTATAAACATCGTTTATAAATTCAACTTCCTTATTTTATAATTTAAAACAAGTTTCATTTCAAAAATCTATTCGAAACACAATTCATTTTATATTCCGAATTCCGGAATAAAACCCATCGTTCTCCTTTTCGAAATGATTTAAGATCCTATCTTCAAATTCACACTTGAATTTAATATTTTTAAATTATCTCTTGATAATTAATTCATTATATTTATAAACATTGTTTATAAATTTCTTGTTTTATATATTTAAACAAGTTCCATTTCGAAATCTATTTAAAATCAAAATCTTATTTTGGAATATTCTATTTATTGTAACTTATCTATATAAATATAGAATCTATTTTCATATTTTAATTTAATATAATCCTAATATATTTTCTGAAATATTTATTTAAATACATTCGATCTAATCGAATTCAAATCATAAATCCATACGGATTTATTTTAAGTTCAATTTACATTCTGAATATCAGAATAGACTTCGTCGTTTTCCTAACACGATTCTCAATGCTCACTTTAAATTCATATTTGAATTTAAATATTAAATTATCCAAATGATAATTTTTCCATTTCATTTATAAATATCGTTTATAGATTCAATACTTGTTTTATTTAAAACAAGTTTATATCTTTATAGTCCATTCAAAATCCAAATTCTATTTTTAAAAATAGTATTTCCATTTTTAAATCTCGAAATTTCCTTTCACGGTATTTTTATAAATCATCATTTTCCTACTGATATTTCAAACATCCAAAATTCCAAATTATCATCACCGGTTTTTCTAACACATCATATAAGATAACATATATAAAACCAAACAAATAATAATATTTTTAAGGAATCCAGTTGGATCCCTCCAACCTGTTTTCCTGCATCCACAGACGTTAGCCAACATAAATAATACCCATCCTGCTTCGAGGCAGGTTATCGCGGTATAGAAGGTCATCCACTATCATAGCGTTGGGCGTATAGGGTCATCCGCTAATGATACTACGGGCATCCGCTAATGGTACTGCGGGAACTATCCAATCACTAATATATATATATATAATAACCACACACACCAAGCCTAAATAACTAATATACTTATATAGAATAGCCACAAAAATATTTAAACGCATTCAAGCAGTCAACAATTTATTTTTTAACGAAAAAAATAAATTTAAATAAATTCTAAGTGAGAATTACTCACCGTGATTTTATTTCTCGAATATTCCAATTAATTTCCATGTCGTCGCAGCTACGAACCCATCTCGACTAAGCTTGTGATTTAAACCTTGTATAACAAGATTATGAAATTTTTAATTATCTAATTATACTATAGTTAACTAATTTAACTGCCTAAAAATTTAAATAATTTACTACATAAAGTTTAGAAATTCAAGTTTTAGTTTTCACTTACTAATCATCTGATTAGCATTCAAATGATGCCTGAAGCCCTTCCATCACGATTAGCTCATCCTTAATCCATCTACCAAGTTCTGGTTATTGCGTTTCTTACCAAATAATTGAACTCCTCACAGTCACCACTTCAGCATATCATTATTCCAGACTTCCACTTCTACTCTTCACCAATACGTCGCACCAAATGCCACTATGTAGAATCCATACGCTTAGCTCTCCCCACCCCTTACCAGTATTTACTGCGACCCTCAATTCAACCCTTGAATCGAACTTAACACATCACTACTGCAAATACATCAGTAACGTCACTTCCATCTGCAAACTCCAATCCTCACCAAGCCTTACCCAAATCTGAAACTCTGTTTAACACATACCTATCGTCCTTCGTATTCATCAAATTAACGTCACCCTACTGCCCTGTTTCTTCTCTTTTCAAACAAGTATCATGCTCCAGGAAACACATTCCTTTTCCGCACTTATCTCCTGAACCAAATCCCATTGCGTCCTTCAGCCTTTCTCACGATATACAGTACAAGTCGCGATTGGATTTCGAACCCCTTTTTTTATAATTATTATACGCTTTTAGATTCTCGAATGATAACAGAAAACGAGGTCTTCGATCCTCAAATAATTACGCAAATTTTGATTGTCTATTGAAGCAAGAAATGGTCGCGGTTTTTAATTTGAGGAATAAGAAACAGGAATGGAACCGCTTTGATTGTTGAATTTGTAAAGGAGTCGTTCTTTCTCAGAACGAATGGATGGAAAAAGATATAAAAGAGAAAGTGGGTCTTCGCGATTATAAAGAGAAGGTGGAAAAGAAGAAAATATCTGCGTGTTTGATTTATGAAGATTTCAAATGAATTTAGAGGAACTGGTTTTGAAATCCTCACTGTTAAGAACAAAAAAATAAAATCAGAGAAGTAGGGAGGTAGTCGCGGTTATAGGTGTTGAATACTTAAGCGTTAAGTAAGTTTGGTCTGTGCAAGGTACATAATATATAATGTGATTTGAGTTAAAAAGATTTTGTTTCTTTTTAAATGAATACTGATTTGATTTCGATCCTATCCACAATCAAATATCTCGGGGTCCGTTAAATTGAAACCACGAACCGCTATTTTAGTGTATAGACCGACATTTAAATGTTATTGCGTTATTCTGAACTGAACTGAATATATTTTTATATTTAATTTCAATGTATATATCGTATTAAATTAATATAATATAATTTAAATTCAGAACTAAACAATTCGCTATAAATTATTTTTATTATTGTCCATATTCAAACACAATTAGTATTGATCATCTGAATTGTTTTAATTCAGTTTTTGACTTCGATTTGAATTATTTTTCGTATTACGATAATTTAATATATTCGATATTGTTGGCTAGCTTTTGGACCAAGCCACCAAGGTTCACACACAAAGATAATATGAAGCCTCACACGCCAAAACCCCAGAAAACCTGATCGTGGTCACCATATTGCTTTCGACTCATGGTCCCCTTTCACGACCCCCGATCGTGACAACCTTTAGCGACCCAATCTGTCCTCTCAAGAGCTCCACGACCCGATCCGTGTGGCCAGAAAATGAAGGTAACGAACTAGTCTACCATGACCCGAAAGGCCCGGATCTCATGGCATATGTCCATAACGACCATTTTGACTATTTCTCCATCTACCCATGAACCAGTCTGAGATCTTCGGGATTTGTGCCACATATGACCACGATCCGCCTGTAAATATCACCTATAAATAGCCCAGCAGTTGGCATTTTTCAGGATCTTTTGGCAGTTTGGAGTGTTGTTTCCACCATTGCTGTCATTCTATTATTTCTTATCAGTATTAGCTCGAAATTATTGAGCGAACTATCATTGTTAAAGTGAGATTGAGAGGGAAATCATTGATTGTACTTGAATCTTACGTATAATCATAGATATAAAGTGGAAGTAGGCTCGTTAACGCTGAACCACTATAAATCTTGTGTGTTCTATGTGTTTTCTTGCATTTTCTGATATTAATCTCTGTGTATTCAAACATTTTGGTGCTTTCACTGAGAATTGAAGTCTCAGCATATCAGATTGTCACTCTACTGTTTGGATACTCAAGTCCGAAGAAGACGGTCTGAATCTTCACTACTTTGATTTTTTGAAGAACTCAGCAAACTCAAAGTATCATGGCTGGAAAGAAGTCCAAGGATGCACGAGCTTCGCAAGCTGATGAAGCTACAAACGAAGCTCACGAAGATAGCGTTCAGGAGCAGGTCGAGGTTGATTCTCCAGATCGTGACGAGGAGGGGCGACCCGACCCGGTGGTGGAACCACGACCCGAGTGGCAAAGGGTGTAACGACCCGATCCCAGGACAACGCCACCATCCCTCCTACCAGCATTACCACGATCCGACCCCAGGGAGCCACCACGAGCCGACGCCAAGAGGGTACCACGAGCCATCGGCATAGGGTGACTACGACCCGAAATGATAACCAGACCACAACTCAACCTGGAAAGGATATTATGGCTCATTTTGCTCATGCTGGTGCCTCTGCTCGACCTGGTTCAGGTTCTTTGCGTATAAGAGAGAATGTTGATGATCAGCTAAACGCTTCTTCTCCAGCAACCGAAGGAGATCTCTCTCGCATACTTGAAGCATTGCGTAGACAAACTGATGAATTAGCTGCTCAAAGGTGAGAGAGCTCGTTGTTGCGTCAGAATATTACTGCTTTAGATAGACGAATTGATGATATCCAGAGGCAGGTGTCACCACCGCCAGCGCACCCTTTTACCCTAGAATACTCATCCTCGTCTGAAGAACCTCGAAGAAACCGGCGATGGCCTCCGTTAGAAAGGGCCGAGAACATAGAGCAGCTCCGATTTGGGTCACTTCCTTTTCGAGAATAAGCGGCACTCAATCGGGAAGTTAATAATCGCAACTTAAATGAGCCCGTTTTGCCACCTAGGAATGGAGACTTCGTCGATCCTGCTTGGAATCAACCCATTCCTCCCGCTCGCCGCGTGATTGACCGCGGCAACAGAGGGCAAGGGAGTTCTGCTCAGGCCCTAGACTTTGCAGCAGCACGTCAGAGAAATGCTAGAGGGGCCCGTAGGGCGAGAAGCGCTGATCTTGAATCTACTCCGACCCATGCAGATGTCGAAGCCATGATTAGGAAATGATGGTAGAAAACTGTGGACAAAGGAGTGAAGATTGGGGTATAAGCCGTAGTCACACACCCTTCACTGATGACATATTAGGGGTTCGATTCCCAAGGAAATTCAACATGCCATCTATGAACTGCTATGCAGGAAGAACGGATCCAGTCCAGCACCTAATGAGATATTCATGGTACATGAACACGGCTGCCGCCTCTGACGCTGTAAAGTGTAAGGCATTTCCGATATTCCTGGAGGATACAGCGTTAATGTGGTTTACTCGTTTGCCAGCGCGATCGATCTCCAGTTTCAGGGAATTGAGTGAATAGTTCGTGAATCAATTCCGACTACACACTCAGAGATCTAAGAATGTCATCGAATTATCCCTCATCAAGCAGCGTTCGGATGAAACTTTGAGGTCCTATCTAGATCGCTTTAATCTAGCAGTCACAGAAGTAAGAGATCCCCATGAACAAACTGTTTTGATGGCTCTGATCGACGGAGTGGATAAGAATACGGAGTTTGGAAAATACCTGGCCGGCAAGCCATCACTGACCAGGGAGATATTCTACGAAAAAGCCAACATCCGCCTGCGTCAAGAAGAGATTTATGCCAACTGAAAGAGGAATGCCACTTACAAGGAAGACATACAGAGCAATGTGGCTATCAAACAATCTGGGGACAGTTCTGGAAAGGTGGAAGTGAACGTTGGGAATAAAAACCAGGGAAATGGCTGTCAATCTGGAAACGGTAACAAGTGGAGGAACCAAGGGAATAACTCACAGAAGAGGCCTCAATACCGGCCATTCGAGAATTTCACGCCCTTAAATGATACTTTAGAGAATATCTTTATGGATACCTACAACGTCCTCCAGTACAAGAGGCCTCCACCTAGGGATCCCACAGAGAAAGAACGAGAGTCGGGAAAGTTTTGTCTTTTCCATCAATCCCATGGACACTCCACTAACGAATGCCGACATTTGAGGGATGTTGTTGAGAAGCTACTTCACGAGGGAAAGTTGGATGAGTATAAGATTACTCCGAGAGACAGGGGGCAAGCTGGGCAGCCTCCGAATCAGAATCAGTCTGCTGCTAGACCTATCGCTCAATAGAAAGGAAAGCACATTGTCATCAACACAATAGTAGGAGGACCTTATCCTGCTGGACACAACTTTAGGGCGTTGGATCAATACGTGAACACATCCAAGCATCTTGAAGTAGGGGAGTGCAGCAATCCTGAAGTCGCAGCCCCGGTAAAACAACAAAAAACTATGTCGGATGATGTCGTCTTTCGCGATAGAGATAGTGTAGGAATTCACTCCCCCACCAAGGACCCTCTGGTGATCACTGCAAATATTGGTCCCACATTAGTCCACAAAGTTTTGGTGGATAATGGGAGTTCGGTAAACATATTATTCAAAAAAGCGTTCGATCAAATGCAATTGGAAGCAAAAGACTTGAAGCCTTGTGATGGATGGATACGCAGCTTCAATGGAGCTTCAGCATCCCCGGTTGGATATGAAGATTTGCCAGTCACTTTGGGAGAGGGAGATCTCCGGAGAGTGAGAATCCTCTCATTTGTTGTGTTGGACATTGAGTCACCTTATAACGCTTTCTTGGGACGACCGGCCCTAGCGGAATTCAGGGCCTGTATCGCGCCCTGGTGCTTATTGTTAAAATTCCCGACGAATGCAGGAGTGGGAGTAGTTAGAGGCAACCAGGTCGTAGGAAGAGCTTGCTACATAGCAGAGTTGAAACTGTTGCTCAAAGGATTAAACATCGATCCAAAGGATGCATCTCTGCCTGCAAAGGAGAATAAAGCATAGCAATTAGAGACAGCTCCGAGGGAGACGCCAAAGGAACTACCTGAGGATATAGATCCCAGAGAGGACGAAGAACCCAGGGGCAGAATGGCGACTCCCAACGAGACAACTGAGGACGTTCTGATCGATGACAATGACCCAGCGAAGGTCCTGAAGATCGGGTCCCAGTTGGACCCTTTTCGTGCAAAGGAACTTACATATTTTTTGAAGGCCAACCTGGATGTGTTTGCCTGGACTCACGCTGACATGTGTGGTATATCTTCGTCAATCATGCGCCGTTCACTGAGTATCAATCCGAAACATCCACCGGTCAAGCAGAAAAGATGAATGCTGGGCCCGGAGAGGTCGGCCGCCTTAAAAGAAGAAGTTGAGAAGTTAAGGAGCAACGGATTTGTTAGAGACTCGACTTACCCGGATTGGATCTTGTTGATGTCAAAAGTTGGTCACTAGTGATGATCAACCCCCAATCGCGTGATCAACACACAAATAAAGATAAAAAACGCAATAAAAAAGTAAAAGAACGGGGAACACACACAGAATTTTTATAGTGGTTCGGCAAAGACAGTGCCTACGTCCACTTTATATATCATTTCTCTTTTTTTGATTACAAATACAATACATTTTCTGTTTGGAGAAGATAAATAAAGTGAAAAGAAAGTGATTATCTCCTTTCTTCCCTTTGAGAGATTGAGGTTATTGAGGAGAATGGAGATGAAAAGCTTGCATAAGACGTCTGGTTTTCAGAAAATCCAAAGTCTGAGCTCCAGAAAAAGGTCCTTTTCCTCTTTAAGCTTGGAGGTATTTATAGGTGGAGAATGTAGCTTGGGCTGTTTGCGATGTGGTCCGGCCATTTCGGGAAGGTCCAGACACGTGGAATCCGTCCATTGGCTCGAATTGCGGCTGGAAGGCTAATTCCACTGCCCATAAATAGTATCCTCGAAAGTTGTGGTTGACGTGGCATCCGCGGAGAGGTTTATTAAAAGTAGAGCTCTGTCCGCATATGCTTTGACCGCCTCTATCTCCTTGGAAGTCGGGGTATTAGGTGGACTGGCTCTGTAGAAGGTTTCCACGCTGGCCCGAAATAATCGGTCAACTCACTCCGATAAACTCGGTCGACTGGGAGACCCATTCTTCTGGAGCGAGCCGTTCTTTGATGAGTCCGTACGTGGGCCGATATGTGACTGTTTCGGACCCTGTGCTTGCTGACTCTGGATGCGGCTTACATCTGGTTGCGCGTTTGGGCTTTGGTTTTGGCCCGATGAGATTAGTGCCAAAAAAGGGCTAACACTTTGCCCCTCAGAATGTATCTTCATCAACAGAGGGAGGTGTATTCTGAAATCTGAACTGAAGCAAAAACGCTCGAGCTACTATGGTCGCGGCGGACCATATTAAGGCCAGAAAACCAACGGTCCGATGTTGTATTAAGATCAGAAATCCACGACCATGCCAGGTCGTATTAAGGCCAGAAAACCAACAACTATCGGGACCCGTATTAAGGCCGAGATGATGATCGCCACTAGTACAAAAGTTGGTTCCTGCAAATACAAAACAAACCATCCCCATTTGGGAGAAGGGTGATGGGTCGAGCATTTTATTCCACTTGGCTTTAGAGGGTGGCGAGCATAAACCATACTCGGCTTAGTGGCGAGCATAAACCATACTCGGCTTAGGGGCGAGCATAAACCATACTCGGCTTAGGGGCGAGTATAAACCATACCCGGCTTAGGGGCGAGCATAAACCATACTCGGCTTAGGGGCGAGCATAAACCATACTTGGTTAGGGCAAGTGTTTCTTATGCTCGACTCGTGTTGGGTTAGTTAGTTTAACGAGCTATGCATGCTCGTGATGTAAAGAAAAGAGAGCGTAATTTGCACTTGTGTTAAGGAAACGTCACTCACTTAAAGGAGTAAGTGTTTGAAATGGTGGTGGGTTTTCGTGCTAACCACGCAGAACAGGGGGTGAGCATTAACCATGCTCGGCTTAGAAATTTTACAACAACGATCTAATTTTGCAAAAAGTAAAGTTCATAACTGCTAAGCAACTACTACAAAGAAAAGCTACGGGGACAGCGATTGATTACCGAGCATCAAGGCGTCCTTGTTATTGAAAGAAATACATCGAAAGAAAAGATAAAAAATCTAATTAATGATAATGTCGCAAGTGCTAGTCTCAGGGTCCTTTCCATTTCTAGGAGCTCGCGGACCAGCCTGAGGAGCTTGGGCAGAAGGTCGCGGTGGAATGGCTGAGGCGCGATCTTTGACATATTCAGCGAGTTCCCCTTTTCTGACTCATCCTTCGATGAGATCGCGCAGATGTCGGCAATCATTTGTATTATGTCCAGCTACGTTGTGGAATATACAATGCTTGCCAGAATCAAGTTCCATCTGGGTCGGTTCTCGTCGAGGTGGTCTTGGAGCGGGGAAGGACTCGCGCATATCGAGATAGATATCGAGTAAAGAAGAGTTGAGCTCGGTGTACCGATCATATTTGTTTTCATTTCGAGGTCGGACATTGCGTTCATCCTTTTCCGGGACCTTTCCTCTTCCTTTATTCTGGCCATTGCCGTTGAGTGGACCCTATTGCTTGGCTACTAAAACTTCAAGGCTCTCCATATCAAGGCTGGCATCTTCTTGTCGGAGGAATCTTTTGGCCTCGGAGTAAAAATCATCTATATCTTTGGGAGGATCCCTGATTAAGGAGTTCGAGAATTCTGATCTCTTTTGGACTTCCGCGATGGCTGCCATCAACACCATCGATGGCTCGGGCTGATCGACAGATGCTACAGCTGCATTGAACCTTTCGAGGAAGGATCTTAGCGTCTCTCCGGATCGTTGTTTGATGGTAGATAGAAACATGACACTTTTCGGTCGAGAGATATGCACTCGAAACTGCTCGATGAAGTGGGTGACTAGAGTATTCCAACTACTGATCGACTCCGTTGTTAGCTACCGAAACCACATACCGGCAATATCTGTGAGAAAGAGGGGAAATCACTTAGCCATGAAGCTGGTCGACGCACCAAGTACTTCCATATGTCGCATGTATCACATAAGATGAATGGTCGGGTCAGTGCGACCGTTGTATGGCTCGATGGTAGGGAACCTAAAGTCCGGAGGGTTTCGAGAATTTCTGATTTCTCTAGTGAAGGGGCTGTGATTGACATTGTCTATGTCTTGCTGCGAAGAATTGCCCCGAGTGAAGCGTTAGATGATGCTTGCGAGCTGACTCCCATCTCCGAGGAGTCGTTGCCATGAACTTAATTCTGCCTCTTGAGAAGGTTCTGCACGAGGATCCGGCAAAAGCATGCTCGGAAGGGTGGCCGTTGGCTGGGATCGGCCTCCGAGTGTTGAGTGAAGGTGTGAGGGAAGGTGAGATCTGGCGGGTGGTTCTGGGAAAAATGGCCCCTCTTGAACCGGATGAGTCGTGGATCGAGCCATGCCTGTAGCAAAGGGTCTGGGCCGATCTAGCATAGCATGTGATGTTCGGAGGCCAGGGTTGCCCCGTTTGAAGCGAGGTTAGGAGGGTCTACGGTAGCGTCTTCTCCTGCTACGGTGAGGACCGGCATGGTAGGGTGGCTTCCCTCATTCGAAGGGAAGGCTACTCCAACTCTTCATTGAAGAGGAAGAGTGGTTAGACTCGTCTGCGGCAAGATCCCAGGTTGTAATGGGAATGGCGTTGATTCTGAGGGACCTGGTGGTAGCTCGACTGATTCGGTAGGTCGAGATGTTCCAAAGAGTGGAGGCATATTTGCCAGACGACCTAGATCTTGGTCGCCTGCCTCCTGAGGTTCTGTTGTTGCAGCCGCACTGGTTGTTGGAAGTGATATTCTCGACTGGGATCGATTGGTTGGTGGAACCAAACCAGGATGAAATAAAGGTGTAGCCTAATTAGTGGCCTGATTCCGTGCAGACCGAAGATCGGTTATTGCCCCAGCTTCAGTCGATGGAGGAATTAATGTTGAAGCGTTAACCCTATTTCCAATCGACCGAGAAGGTGATCCATCAACTGTTGCTGTCGTTCGAGGACTTTACCCTGAGATGTCATATGGTCTCTGAGTTCGACCATGATTTTATCCATGTCGTCCCGGGTAAGGAATCGAGACATGTCGTCATGAGAGGAAACTTCGTGGCTTACTTCTGCAGCATCAGCTGCATCGGCGTTTGCGGGACGAGAGGATGTTGCATCTTTCTTTCGTTTATTTGCCATGACCTGAGATAAGCAGGAGCTCGATGGCGATGTCGGTGCACTCCCCTACCTGGCGCGCCAAAGTGTTGACGTCAAAAGTTGGTCACTAGTGACGATCAACCCCCAATCGCGTGATCAACACATGAATAAAGATAAAAACGCAATAAAAAAGTAAAAGAACGGGGAACACACACAGAATTTTTATAGTGGTTCGGCAAAGACAGTGCCTACGTCCACCTTATATATCATTTCTCTTTTTTTGATTACAAATACAATACTTTTTCTGTTTGGAGAAGAGAAAGAAAGTGAAAAGAAAGTGATTATCTCCTTTCTTCCCTTTGAGAGATTGAGGTTATTCAGGAGAATGGAGATGAAAAGCTTTCATAAGACGTCTGGTTTCCAGAAAATCCAAAGTCTGAGCTCCAGAAAAAGGTCCTTTTCCTCTTTAAGCTTGGAGGTATTTATAGGTGGAGAATGTAGCTTGGGCTGTTTGCGATGTGGTCCGGCCATTTCGGGAAGGTCCAGACACGTGGAATCCATCCATTGGCTCGAATTGCGGCTGGAAGGCTGATTCCATTGCTCATAAATAGTATCCTCGAAAGTTGTGGTTGACGTGGCATCCGCGGAGAGGTTTATTAAAAGTAGAGCTCTGTCCGCATATGCTTTGACCGCCTTTATCTCCTTGGAAGTCGGGATATTAGGTGGACTGGCTCTGTAGAAGGTTTCCACGCTGGCCCGAAATAATCGGTCGACTCACTCCGATAAACTCGGTCGACTAGGAGACCCATTCTTCCGGAGCGAGCCGTTCTTTGATGAGTCCGGACGTGGGCCGATGTGTGACTGTTTCGGACCCTGTGCTTGCTGACTCTGGATGCAGCTTACATCTGGTTGCGATTTTGGGCTTTGGTTCTGGCCCGATGAGATTAGTGCCAAAAAGACGGCTAACAGAACTCAAACCCAGTTTTGATAAAAAAAAAAGGCCAACGGAAAATGGCGTGCCTGTATCGATTTCTCGGACTTGAACAAGGCTTGCCCAAAGGATAGCTTTCCACTTCCCTGAATCGACCAATTGGTGGATTCAACGGTAGGTCACGAGCTCCTTTCCTTTATGGATGCTTATTCTCGATATAACCGAATCCCCATGCATATTCCGGATCAGGAACTTACTAGCTTTATTACAGATTTGGGATTATACTGCTACGTGGTGATGCCCTTCGGCTTGAAGAACGCCGAAGCGACATATCAAAGGCTGGTAAACATGATGTTTTATAACCAGATCGGGAAGACGATGGAGGTATATGTAGATTATATGCTAGTAAAGTCTAGACAGTCAGTGAATCACATTGCTGATCTAGCTGAAATGTTCGACATACTCAGACGGTATGGAATGAAGCTCAACCCTTTGAAGTGTTCGTTTGGAGTTGCTTCTGGGAAGTTTCTAGGTTTTATTGTTAGTTCGCGCGGAATTGAGATCAATCTAGATTAAATTACAGCAATCTGAAATATTCAGGAACCAAGACAAATTAAAGATGTGCAAAGCCTCGCTGGAAAAGTAGCAGCGCTGAGTAGATTCATCTCCAAAGCTATAGATAAATGTATCCCGTTCTTCGATTTGATAAAGCGAGGCAAGTGCAACTTTAAATGGACTCTTGATTGTGTGGAAGCATTCCAGAACCTCTTGGATCATTTGGAGAAGCCCCCGATACTGTCTAAGCTAGTGGATCATGAGGATTTGTTCGTATACTTGGCAGTATCATCCTACGCCATAAGTTCAGCCTTGATAAGAGAAGAGGACAAAGTTCAGAGACCCGTATATTACGTAAGCAAGAAATTAGCGGCCGCAGAACGAAATTATCCGAAGATAGAAAAACTCGCATATAGCCTACTAATCGCGTATAGAAAACTTCGGCACTACTTTCAGGCTCATCCCATCACCGTATACATGGATCATCCGCTGAGGCAAGTCTTGCAAAAACCCGAGGCGTCGGGAAGGCTATTAAAATGGAATATTGAATTGAGTCAGTTTGACCTGAACTTTCAGCCCCGAAGATCGATAAGGGGGCAAGTACTGACAGACTTCATAGCAGAATTTTCCATCCCTGAAGATGATGAAGTGAGTGAATAATGACACCTCGAAACAACTCCTTGACCCTAATGCATGGAAACTGTATACCGATGGAGCTAGGAACGATAGAAGATCAAGTGCGGGAATTGTATTGGAGACCCCCGAGAAGCGATCAATATACTATGCTCTAAGGCTGGAGTTCCACGCTACAAATAACGATTCGGAATACGAGGCCCTGATTGCCGGGCTCAGGCTTGCCAAGGAGTTGGGAATAACAAAGCTGGATATCTTCTGCGATTCGAAGATAGTTGTGAACCAGGTCAACGAGGAATTCCAGGCTAAAGGGCCTAGACTGGTGTCATATCTAAAGAAAGTAGGGGAAATGCTGAGTAGCTTTAAACATTATAGCATCACATACATCCCTCGATCGGAGAATCAGAGGGCCGATAAGCTAGCCAAAATGGCAAGTTCTGACAACCCCGAGGACACAGAGATGGTCCCGGTAGAAACACTTCAGACTCCAAGCGTCGATCAGATGGAAATTGATCCCATATTGGAGACTGAGCCGGAAAGGGAGTCGTCGATGACACCCTTGAAGAATTTCCTAGTAAACGGAATACTCCCGACCAAGAAAAGTGAGAGGCGTGCTGTGATTCGGAAAGCTTCACGATATGTCATGCAAGGTGAAGTTCTATATCGATAAGGATTCTCGATGCCGCTCCTCCGGTGTATAGCCCATGATGATATAGAAAGAGTATTAAAAGAAGTTCACGAAGGAGAATGCGGCGACGACACTGGAGAACAAACATTGGCAAAGAAGATATTCCAATACGGGTATTTTTGGCCCACCGTAAATAAGGATGCAGCTAAATATGCTCGACACTGCGATGTGTGCCAGAAATTCTCAAAGATCTCCAGGGCACCCCCTAGCCAGTTAAAGACAATGATGAGTCCGTGGCCTTTCGCTGTGTGGGGAGTAGATATTGTTGGAAATCTCCCCCTAGCGAAGGGTGGAGCAAAATTTGTCATAGTGGCCATAGATTACTTTACAAAATGGGTTGAAGCAGAAGCGCTGGCAACAATTTCAACCAAGAAGGCAATCAACTTTGTCGTGAGAAATATCATATGTCGATTTGGGATCCCGAAAATTATCATAACTGATAATAGAACCCAATTTGACAGCACTGAGTTCCGAGACTTTTGCCAAAGATACCATATCGAGAAGAGGTTCATGGCCGTGGCACATCCACAGTCAAATGGACAGTTAGAAGCGGCAAACAAAGTAATTAAGTCCATTTTGAAGAAGCGACTGAAGCGGGCTAAAGCCATGTGGGTCGATGAGCTACCTCTGGCACTATGGGCCTACCGAACGACTTTAAAATTAGCTACCGGTCATACCCCTTTCTCTCTTGCTTTCGGGTCAGAAGTAGTCATCCCGGTAGAGCTAAAAGTATTGTACTATAGGTTCACTTATTACGACCCGATGACTAATAATGAGCTACTTCTCGAATCCCTGGATATGGTAGAAGAGAAAAGAGACGAAGCAGATTTACATGCCTTGAGGCACAAGCAGCAAGTCGCTCGATACTACAAAAAAAGAGTGCGAGCTCGAACCTTTGAACCCGAAGACTTGGTTCTAAAGTGTGTCTTTCCACCCCAACACATTTGGGACCAAAGTGGGAAGGACCCTATGCCATTCTACGGAGGCTTGATATTGGATCCTTCAAGCTAACGACCGTGGACGGCATTGAAATCCCCAGAGTGTGAAATGCCCAGCATTTGCGGCACTATCTGACATGAAAACTGTCATTCTTATTCTTTTGTTTGTAGGACCATGTAATAAGGCTTGACTTGCCTAGAACAGTCCAGTTATATGAACAAAAGATTATAAAGTGGACGTATGTCATGATTTGACCGAACCACTATAAAATATCGTGTGTCATTTACCTTTTTCGCACCATTACTTACTATATTATTACTCATGAATTATCATAAACTATGCAATAACTAACAATATGCAGGATACCGAGAAGGCGATAAAGTAAACGACACAACCATCGAAGCTCTACTTCTCTGAATCTGAGAAGAAGTACATAGGACAAAGAATCAAATTGTCCACGAGACGTGAAGGTGCACCATGATTTTTAAGACCGTCTCGATTAGAACTCTACCTTTGGCATTCGACGGGAGAGTATAAAGGTGTCGGAGACTAGGCACCGCATAAGAACTCCTACCCCACTGCAGGATCGGGGAACAAATTGAAAGCTGAGTTCGAACTCTAACCTGGGCATACGACAGGAGAGTATAAATGCGTTTTAACTAAATGCCGCTTAAGGGCTCCTATCCCGCTGCAGGATCAGGAACGAGAATAAAAGCTGAGCCCGACCCCCTCATTTCCGGACATGAGGAGGGAACGTAAGTGTGACTCTAATCAATCCTCAATAAGCCCTGGCCAGGCATTATAATGATGATTAATTGGTGGTATACTCATACGACACTGTGCATTTACATAGTGCATAAACTTTTCAATGATTCATTCATGACTTCAGTATTTAGTTATGATTGTTTATATTAGTTATGATTATTTTTAAGTTCTGTGATTCAGAATAATAAACTCTGCAGATATGGTAAACATGCAGGTACGTGAGGATACAAAAGAAATAGATTTTCATTTACTAAATGCGGATTCACAAAATAAAGCTAAGCAAAAGGCGAGGGCCATACTCGCAGCTATATCATAAGGCCAGTGGAAATACTAAAAAGAAAGACATAACTAAACAAGCACTACTTGGGCTTTGGGGATGACCTCAGCCTTTTCTCCTTCCTTTTTTCCCGGACTCCTCCTCCTTTTCAACATCGGCCTTGTCATGCTTTTTTCTTTTCTTCTTGTCAGAAGGAGGATCCACTGGAGGGTCGGCAGATTGGCCCGCGAGCTGTGTGGTTATTGATCTTCTGGACAACTTTATGATTAATGCAGAGCCAGGAGCAGCTGCAGAGATTGGTGGCATATCCAAAGGCTCTTTCTCTTCTATTTTCAAAGCCAACTGCTTGTCCCTCCTCGCTTTCATCTCAGCCAAAGTATCACTCTCGGGATCTTTGTTTTCTCCCATGATATCTATCTCCTCCTCTTCATCCTCGTGGCCACCATCGATATCGTCCAAAGCTCCGATAATTTCAGCATCCTTTAGGGCATCCTTACCTGATGCCTCAATGGTTTCCTTAGTCGTCTTGGCTTCGGACTGCTTTGGGTCTTCTGGGATGACCTCGGGGACTGGGGGCACATTGATCTTCTCGACCTCAGTCGGCTTCTCTACAGTCTTCTCGATAGACCTGATACCTATATTACGAGAAGCAATAGTTATTAGCTCGGGAGAAAGTATGGTCTCTTTAATGGATTGCTCCGCATCACGACGACAAGTAATAACAGCTTTGACAAATTGCGGAGAAAATATGGAGATACCTTCTGCTGATCCTTCGGCCGAAGCTGCAGTGGAAACCCCGACAGTTGGAGGAACTGGGGGTCCGGAGATCAAGGGATCATTAGGACTGTATTCTTCAACCTCAGAAGTTTTTGGTTCCGGCGCCGAACTGGAACCCTCATCAATTTTAGTCTTGCCCTTGAGATCAGATTTCTCTTTCTCCATGTCCTCCTTAATCATACGTCTACCTTCCGCCAAGGCCTCAGGCTCTCCATCCTTAAGAAAAGTTTCCATAAGTTTGCTTTCGTCGATCTCATTAACCCCTAACTGCTGCTTCTCTCCATCGACTATCATATCCCAGACATTAGCCAGAGTGGTGTTATAATCTTGGATCCAGGAAATGTCTCAGGTGCGGATAACCTGAGCAAAAAAGTCCATAAGCAGCTCCTTAAACCCTCCTATTTCTTTCTCGGCAGCAGCAATATTAGCAGTAGTAGTGGAAGCCGACTCAACAGCAGCATCGGCATTACTCTCGGCAAGAGCTGTCCGTTCCTCGACATGGGTCAGCCGATCATTTAAACTTGTCTTCTCCTTTTCCCAAGCGCCCCTTTCTATAGCGAAGTGATCTTGTGCAGCTTTTAACTCAGCATTAGCAAGTTTTAGGTCCTCTACCTCCTTCTTCAAAGCTACACGCTCTTGGCTATTAGAATCAAGCTCGAGGTGGAAGTGTTTCGTGGCGTTCTCTAGCTCGGTCTTAGAATTTGCAACGTCCTACTGAGCCAAAGCGAGAAGGGATTGTGTATCTTCAAGATCCTTTATTGCTTTATTCCTGGCCCTGGTGTCATTATCAATCTTGACCGTGGCCCTAGCTGCCTCTGTCTCTAGAGTACGGATCACATCGGAGAGGTTCTTGGTGTGCTTCTTCATCAGCTTATATTGCTTGGCCACATGGGCAACACGTCCTACATCTTCGTCATCCCAGTCCTCGGGAACTGGTTCTAGGTTTGGGACGAAGACCATCCTCTCGAAATAGATCTCAGGAAATTGTTTTCGCAAGCGCTCCAGTTTCTTGTCAGCAGCCAGGGCTACTTCTTGCGTAGTAGATGACTCTAGATGTTGCTGACCCGAAGAAACAAGAGTTGTTTTCTCCTGTTCTTTGCCTTTGCTTGGTTCCTTCTGTTTTCCCTTGGGATCATGAGGCTTTTTAGTAGATTTTCCATGGGGAGGTAAGCCCTATGGAGGAGGTGGAGCCTTAGGAATTTCTCTGCCCACGGGATGTAGTGATTGGCGACTGTGGAACTTCCCAGGATCCTGCTTAGAAGGAGAGCGGGAGCGCGGAGACTGAGGTTGATAGGAATTAGAATGTATTTGACTATCCCTCCCATGACTACCGCTACGATCATTCTCGGACATGGAAGAAAGCCTGGGAGTGTTCTCGCGAAGAGCGTGATAAGAGTAAGAATGACGACGAGACGTATTTCCTGCAAAGAATAACAAACGGAGATCAAGATTACGAACGCGGTTAGTGTAAAAGTGTCGTGACAAGTGGTGCATGTGGTGTATGTGTGTGTCCGCATAATCCCCCTAATAGACCAGGGCCCGAAGCTTGGCTTGTCTGCGCAGTCTCTTTATCTCTTGCAGGGGAGGTTTCCCCCTCATAGGTAGGGAAGAATGGTTCCCCTCCAAAGTCTCCAGAAGTATAGAGGTCATCCGGCAAGGGAATCTTTTCTAAACCCTCACGTATCTGCTCATCCTTTAACGAGGGTTCGATTGGTGGTGGAGTCTTCGCGGGAGACTGTCCTTTAGAGGAAGGGTTATCTTCCGGCTCGCTGACCCGAGTCTCGCCCTCTTTATACACATTTAAATCCTCATCGTCTTGATCAGTCAGAGGTGATGGACTTTTGGGAATCTCAACCACCTTTGGGGCATCTGTGGTCCCTTCTCCCCCAGCCGGGGGCATGCTGCTAGATTCCCCGACAGCAGGAGCACATACTTGTAAGGTTTACCACCTAAGCCAAGCCCAAATCACATATCTAAAAGATGGTGCTTGTGAAGATTCTCGTCGGTGATACATCTCCTGATTTTTACGAAATCAGATGTGCTTTTGAGGAGACGGGATAGTCGGTCTTCATATACTAAACCTTCCGTTTTTGGAAAAATGTGATCTGCACAGAGAAAAGAAACATGTTAGCATTAAGATATGTAATTAGGTCATGCATCGAAAGACTTAAGGCTTACTTGACTTTAGCCACTTCCTCGCACACCCAGCCTAGAGTTTTATGTAAAACCAATCAGCTTTGGGATCCCCTTTGTTGTTGTGATCCACCGACAAAACCTTCCTGTTGGCCACTGATTTAAAGAAAGTGAAGTTCGGAGTCGCTGTGGAATGGTGTTTGAAGTGATAATAGAATTTCAAGTCTTTGAAAGTAAGCTCAGTCTGTAGAATTTCCGCATACACAATACATAGAGTATACAAGGCCGCGTAAGCGTTAGGATGAAGTTACACGGGGGCAATGCGTAGTCGCCTTAAGGTCTCAACAACAATAGGTAGGAATGGAGGGATAGCGCCTACCCAGCACATGAGCCTACTAACGGTCATATATCCTTCTGGGGCAGAATGAGGCCTATCCCCACTTACTGGAGTTTTCACGTCATCCCAAGAGATCCCGTGTCTTAAGCAAATTTTCTTAAGCTTTATATCGTCTAATTTGGAAGCTAGAGGATCAGTGAGTTTCTTTTCCTCAATTTCCTCAACACCAAGGATCTCGTCCGGAGCTCGGTCATCTTCTTCTTCTTCCTCGAGCGATGTGCTCTCGGAAGAATCTGATTCTATATCTGTCTCGTACTTGGAGTCAGAATTACTCCAATCTGAGCCTGATGGGAGCACGTCAGGATTGTGAAGTTGCGAAGACTCTAGATCCGCTCTCCTTTCGGATATTTTCAAGGAGTGTCTATCTGACATGACTGTTTTGGCGAGTAAACATGAAAGATTAGGATGCAGTTACCCGTGAACCCTGTGCAAGTGCGAGTGCTAGTGTGTGCAAGTGTACATAATACCGGGGAATAAAATCACAAAGTAAATTGGATAAGCATGATAATTGCCATTGTATGCTGTTAAATTATGTCGTTGTTCGGTCTGGAAAGTCTATCTCAAAGGCTCTAACCTAACTTTCCATTGGTAACTTATGAATACGTTGCATTTTCTAGTCAATATGTGTTTTAGATCATTGGCAAAGTTGGATCATTAGAATTTGGGGGCTCAGGTCGTGGTGCGAGCACCGGACCGTGGAACATTAGGCGGGTCATGGATAATGGGGCCAACAATCATGATCGCGAAGGAACATCGGATCGTGAAAGGGGGGCTTGGATTGCGGAATGATCCCGCTCATTCATCCCTACTCAGACGGCTCGTGGAAACACCCCCCACGATCCATCTTAATTCTTAGAGTCGCGACCCGATCTGTTATCCAGAGTCCCACCACGGCTTCCTCTCTCTTCCCCCTATTGCCAAGACTCGAGCCAAAGTCTCGTCTGCGACCCGACCTGACCTGCTTCTCCTCCCTCTTCGTTTCTCCTTTCCATCCATAAATCTATGAAATCGAACCCATCACCAACCTCAAACACCACCAGCTCCGCAGTCCTTACTATCCGAACCAGCAAAAACTCGAGAAAAACGAAAGTGAAAACATATGTGGGCATTTTTAGTTTAATTACCTTTCTATTTTATGGGTAGATAATGTTGATTTCCAGGGGGCAACTAAGGTAAAAGAGGAGAGAAAGGTTAAGGAAGAAGAAAGGGCAACGGCTGTAAAAAGTAAAAAGGGTAAAAGGAGAAGGTTGGAATAACTTATATAGCCAAAAAGAGGACTCTTGACCTTCCCCTTTTTGTCTTATGTGGCTCGTTAGGCCTAATGGGCCACGTACATTTGGGAAGCCCACCGTGGTTCGTGCTTGGGCCTCCCCAGACGACGGTCCGTGGCATGACGGACTATTATACCTGAGTGCATCAAATAAACCACCATGAACCGTGACAAGGAATGGTAATTCGAACCCTGACGTGGTTGTTGGATCGGAAAGACATAGTCCCATATTTACAGAAGCGAGAAAGCTATTAAACACTACTCCTCGCAAAAAGTTTTAAAGCACACCTGACTAGTTGATTGCAATATCCTCTGGAATTCGAGAGATGAAAATGACCCAACAAATGAAGGAACGATTGAAGGATTTAACTTGATATTTATACCTGTCGAAGAACGCGACTTCCTGAAGCAGTACGATGTCTCAGACAAACACGACTTTTAATTCACGTCGCTTCATGAAAAGATAGCTCAGTAACTTCGAAGCATGTTCCATATCCAATGAAACACACTTCGAGGGGGCAAAATGTTGGCTTGCTTTTGGACCAAGCCACCAAGGTTCACACACAAAGATAATATGAAGCCTCTCACGCCAAAACCCCAGAAAACCCGATTGTGGTCACCATATTGCTTTCGACTCGTGGTCCCCTATCACGACCCCCGATCGTGACAATCTTTAGCGACCCGATCCGTCCTCTCAAGAGCTCCATGACCCAATCTGTGTGGCCAGAAAATGAAGGCAACGAACTAGTCTACCACGACCCGAAAGGCCCGGATCTCATGACATCTGTCCATAACGGCCATTTTGACTATTTCTCCATCTACCCACGAACCAGTCCGAGATCTTCGGGATTTGTGCCACATATGACCACGATCCGCCTATGAATATCACCGATAAATAGCCCAGCACTTGGCATTTTTCAGGATCTTTTGGCAGTTTAGAGTGTTATTTCCACTATTGCTGTCATTCTATTATTTCTTATCAGTATTAGCTCGAAATTATTGAGCGAATTATCATTGTTAAAGTGAGATTGAGAGGGAAATCAATGATTGTACTTGAATCGTACGTATAATCATTGATATAAAGTGGACGTAGGCTCGTTAACGCCGAACCACTATAAATCTTGTGTGTTTTCTGTGTTTTCTGATATTAATCTCTGCGTATTCAAACAATTTGGGTGTTTGAGCCACTTTTGGATTAACAGATATTAAATCGAAATCGATTATTAAATCGATAACTAAATATAAAAATCCATTTATATTATCAATTTAATATTTAAAACCATATTAAATATTTAAAATAAACCGTTCGAAAATCTGGTTCGTTACATTGATTTAGACATAATTTAAAATCCAACCATTCAAATTTAAATCCCTTATATTCATTGGAAAGATCTTTTCGATATGAACCCAATGGTTCCAGTTTTAGGAGAATCCGACGGTCGGATCTCCCGTTACATCAATTTGAAGTTAGTGGTTGAAATTCGCGAACGGTCGTTGCGCGACGCATTCTATTCATGCCATATAAATATATATAATATATTTTGTCGATTTTCATTTATAACGTATTTTATAAATCCTTTTTAGAAACGATTCCAACTTCGATTTCAATTTTAAATCAAAATTGAATATTCCATATCATTATAATATTAAAATTATAAGATTTTCAAAATATCTAATTTTGAAATCCATTTCCTTTTCATATTCATTATAAAATGAATAAAATCGACTGATAAACCCATTCGCGTTAAAATGGCGTTTAACTACTTAATTCGGCTTCACATTTCAATATTTTTGTGTCCATCCAAAATTGGACATCAAAATCATATTTCGATTGTTCACTGAATATTATTTTAAAATATTTGTTATTTCTAAATTGGAATCTGGCTCAATCTACCATATAATTTTATTTATATGGGTTCCTTACAAAGCATGTATTCAAAAACAGTGATAAACAACTATTAAACATTCAATTCACATCCAGAGTGAAACTTACAACTGTATAAGCATTAAATATTTAAATAATGCTTATAATAGTCCATCAATCAATCAGTTGACATACAGTCAAATCCAAGGGAGATGTGAACTAATTATCATCCCCAGACCCGTGTGGGGTTTTCAACCAACAACAATCTATTTAAACAAATCATTGGTTAATAAATTTAACCAATTCTAATTCGGTTTGAATTATTTTTCTAATTAACAAATTTTCACTGTTTAAATTATAAATGGATATTTTATAATTTAATTTGAACGACCACGATAATATTAAAATTATTGTAACATGTTGAACATTTAGAATCCATAATCACAATCACAATCACCAAACCATCCATATAAATAAACACTCAACAACCAAATGCCATTTACGGCGCCACAAGTGTCCATCCATGGAGTATGAAATGCGAGTATCGCTAATATCTATACATCGCTTCTATTTCAAATGATTTGTGAAGAGTTCGTGCGTTGAACTCCAAAAATAAATAACATAACAAAAATGATTTGAGTGAGAGGGTTCTCACTTTGGTTTCCACTCCGTCAGTCTTAAAATGAGGATTGCTTTAATAAAATTAAACCGAACGTTTAATTTTATCAAAAACTACAACAACTTCGGTTTTCGTTCTGGTCAATTCCATGCTGTAGAGATTTTCACCAAGATTGCAACGCACTCAACCTCGTTCGATTCTGTTTTTATTTGAACGAGTTATGGCATTTTTAAAATATAATTACTTTAATAACTAATTATTAATTATATAATTACATTAATTATCTCCTTAACCATTTTTTAAGCTTTCCTCTTCAGGCCGACTTGCTCAAATAAAATACGAACCCATTCACCGTTCCCTTAGGGCTCCATCTCGCACCACCTACAATCGTCGTGGCCCCGATCGGAGAGCACCATCGGAACCGCCTTGCTCTGCTCCCCTACCGCCTGTGATGGCATAAAACTCGAAGCTCCCCTTGCCTCGGAAAAATCACGTGAGTGCAGTAACTTCGAGCTCGCAATTCAAGAGAAATTGAACACCATTCTTGATCATAGCCATATGATTTCAAAGCCCTCGCTTCACTCTTTAATTTTTGTTTTAAAACCAATGTTTAACTCGAATTGAATTTGAAGATAATGGGGAGAATTGTTTTGATTATTTCTGACCATACGATGTGAGAAGCGGTGGCATAAAAAATGATGACAACGAATGAGAAAAATATTAGGGTTTGACCCCTTTGTTGACTTGTATTTATATATATTGTAATATTCTTTAATTCAAAATTTTCTTGTTAATCGATCCGAACTCCAAATCAAACCCAATGACTGACACCCCTAGCTAAATACCCCCAATCCGGACACAATGGAATATGTTTCGTAAGCCAATTCGACTATTTCCATCAGTTTTTATCAAAATCAAAATAAGAATTAATATAACGGTCAATATTGAATTTGAACATACATTTTAATATACTGAGGCCACCTACTGACTCTAAAAATTATGAATATTGAAATCTAGCTATGTTTTGACGATACGGTCCTAACAAAATCAATTTCGTCGAATTTGGAGACAGTTTGAAAAATGGTCTTTTTAACTGGTCGATTAAATTTAAGGGTCCGTTTTACACAGGTCCCTATTAAGTTTCAAAATTAGGCTCTCATTCGGTGCTAAATTTACTGTAAATTAGGTCCCTATTTTTGAAAATTCATTAAAAAAAAATGTATAAAAAAATCACGAAAATTCGTTATTAAATAATAAAACACGTACATGCCAAAAAAAATCAGGTGGAAAAACAATCAAAAACTACATCAAAACCCAAAATAACACAAAAACAGCGAAACAACAGGTTTTTGCATCAAAAGATGCACCTACTCTTAAATAGTTGCATACGTTTGTGCTTATATTTCAGTGTTGCGCCAAAAATGCAGTATAAATGCATACATGTATGCAGCTAAACAGTAATATACACATCCTTTTATGCATATATTCAAATTTGACCTGAGTATTCAAATTTGACCTGAGTTTTCAAGCATTCGTCGTTTTCAGACATTGTTGCACACATTTATGCTCTTGTACAAAACAAATGCATGCATTCATGCACATATTCACAGGTCACCGTCCCTATTGAATTTGTTGCACCCATGCATGCATATATACAAAATAGTTGCATCCATGTATGCAACTTTTCGTAACACATGAATCTCAGTTCAACTTTGTATGCATACATGTATGTAGTTATTTGCTAATAGTTGCATACATGTATGCATATATTGGTCCAGATTTTCAACAGAAATACACTATATAAATATATGCATGTATGTATGCTACTATTCAGACATTGTTGCACAGAAGTATGCAACTTTTTTTTTGGCGAATGCTTCTGGGAATATTTCCTATTTTTTGAATTTTTTTAAGTCACAGGCGCATTTTTTTCCGTTCAAAATGGGTAAAAGACGAAGTGGGCAGGACGAGAAGGCGGAAGTGCCAAAAACATTTGGGCAGCAGCTCATTTTAGGGACCGGAAACGTAAGTAAAGTTTGGGTGGATGTGGCGTGAATTAACTTTGGTTTTAGGGATGTGTGCCTAATTTTCACTAAATTTAAACTGAAATTCAAAACGTGTTTAAATTTACTACTCTCACATATTAATTCCAAAAATTATGAAATTTTAAACTTTATAATAATTTGACATTCCGGATCCAACAAAGTAGTTTCGTCGAAAACGGAGGTCGTTTCCAAAATGGCTTTTTTTAAGGGCTATATATAAATTAAAAATAGGGTGCTTTTGTCTAACGTCCTTGTTTAAGTTTAGAATTAAAACCACGTCCCCTCCCCCAAAGTTTGTATTCAAACCCGGTCCCTCTTTTAAGCTGCCGCCCAAACTTTTTGCTCATTTCCGCCTGTTGCCATGCCCACTTCTGCCTTTTACCAGTTTTGACCAGAAAAAATGCTCCACTCACAAAAAAATCAAAAATCAAAAAATAGGAAATATTTCCAGAAGCATTCGCAAAAAAACAAAAAAAAGTTGCATACATCTGTGTAACTATTGCCAATAGTAGCATACATACATGCATATATTCATATAGTGTTTTCCTGTTGAAAATCTGGACCGATATATGCATACATGTATGCAACTATTACCAATAGTCGCATACATGTATGCATACAAAGTTGAACTGAGATTCATGTGTTACGAAAAGTGCATACATAAATGCAACTATTTTGTATATAATCATGCATGTGTGCAACAAATTTAAAAGGGACGGCGGCTTCTGAATATGCACATGAATGTATACATGTATTATGTACAGGAGCATAAATGTTTGCAACAATGTCTGAAAACGGCGAATGCTTGAAAAAACAGGTTAAATTTGAATGTTTGCATAAAAGGATGCGTATATTGCTGTTTAACTGCATACATGTATGCATTTATGCTGCAGTTTGGCGCAACACTGAAATATAAGCATGAATGTATGCAACTATTTACGAATAGGTGCATCTTTTGTTGCAAAAACCTGCTGTTTCGCTGTTTTTGTGTTATTTTGGGTTTTGATGTGGTTTTTGACTGTTTTAACGCATGAATTTTTTGGCGTGTACGTTTTTTATTTATTAACGAATTTTCCCGATTTTTTTATATTTTTTTGATGATTTTACGGAAAATAGGGACCTAATTTACATGAAAAGTTGGACTGGATGTGAGCCTAATTAAGTTTCGCTTTAGGATGTGTGCGTAATTTTCACTTAAAAATATATATAAATTTCATAGCGTCTATTCTAAATTTTAAACTGGACATAACTTACAATTTATAAAGTGAAATCTCAGTTTCTTGCATTCGTTAGAAAATTATAATTCAAAATATTCCAATGCTTCTTATTTTACTGAAATCTGATTTATATTGAATTTAGTACATTCATTTGAAATTAAAAATCGAATTTTCAAACAACCGCGCCATTACAAGCTCGTTTTAACTAAATTCTAAATTTATACGCTCTAACTTCGATTTAAATAAATTTTAAATCGTTAATTCTCAAAATTAATCATTTAAAATTCTTAAAATCCATTAAATCTGTTAAAAATAAAAATTTAAATTGGTTCAGAAATACCGGGTTGTTACAAAGATTTTGAGTGAGAGAGTTCCCACCATTGGTTTCCACTCTGTCGGTCTTTATTTGCCGGTTTTAGTGTTGTTAAATACCGATGAACATTCGATTGTTTACATCGAACAATTTTCTCCACCAAAAATTTCCATGAGCTCCAAATCACTCCAAATTGGTTTCATTGCAAACCCTCGTCGACATGGTTCCAAAGGATCCAATTTCACTGAATTCTGATAAAGTATGAAAAAGTTATGATCATTTAAAGTAAATAAATTATTTCACCCTTTGTTTTTATCTGTTCGGTTGTATATATTGGATGTTTTCGTCCACCGAAAATTGTCATGAGCTCCAAATCACTCCAAATTAGTTTCATTACAAAGCTCTCGTCGATACGGTTCCAACGCTTCTTATTTCGCTAAATTCCGAGTTCATTTGAAAAAGTTATGATCATTTTTTTTTCACTGTTTGGCCATTAATGGCCGAGCAGAAGCCAATCCCTTGGCCATTAATGGTCGAACGGCTGTTAAACCCCAAATTTTTTACATTTTTGCCGAAAAAACATGTTCGAAATGATATTAGCCAATACCCGAAGGCCTATGATGTTATATACATGCAAATGAGGCTTCTATAACTCACCGAAGCAACTCATAACACCAAATTCACATGCACAAACATTCATACAAAAGATTTGCAATGATCTTTGATTATAAACTCCAAAACAAGAAAATTTTCTAACAAATGCAATCAAATGTGATATAAGTGAATTGTTAGGACTTAGAACTTTGTCGGGACGGCAACGGAGCTTCACAATATCACCAAATCAACTGGTAACTTATGAATTAGATTGTGTGGAATATTCTAATCAAAATTGCCAATTCAGTGGAACATAAACTAATGAATCGGAAAGTGTATATTTATCTAACTAATTCTGTAACACCCCACATCCGTTAGTGTCACTCACAAAGGGAATGCACTAAGTTCTGTGGAGCATTTAAGGTAAAAGATGCAGATAAATTACAAGACAGAAAAAAAATTAAAACAGCGAAAAATAAATCTTTACTTTATTGATAAAATAGTTTGTACAACAATTGCTTTCCAATACCATAGTATCATCTGTCTTACAAAATAAAGAAGCATAAAATAACATTTATATTCCCCAATGTAGCATAAGCTAGCCATAGCAGCGGAAAAGAGAGTCTGAAGCGATATATCCAAGAGTCATCAAGCTTGGAAAGAGTAACAGTCCATACTAAGCAGAGCTATTCCCTCCCTGACTACCTGGGGGGAAAACGGAAGAAAAGAAGACGAAAGAAAAATAGAGTTAGACATAAAGCCTGAGTAAGTCTAGTGGCTTTTAGCATGTGAACAGGATAAAGTTCATGACAGGAGTAAACTGGAAAATGGGACAGTACCAGAATAACAGACTAATATAAACCAAAGCAAAACAGTTTAAACCGGATATAATATCACACCCCATTCTATATCTCTGCACCACCTAAGTAGTATCCCAACTAGTAATCTGTATAAAGATGATAACGTGATCCCAATCCCTGTAATTGTGGTTGCCTTTAGGTGTACATCTATTATTTATTACCTAGATCTAATCTAGGGTTTTCTTATCGAGCGCTTCCTAGATTCAACTAGGGTTTACACGACCTAGATCCAACTAGGGTTTATGTTACCTATTGAACGCTTCTCGGATTCAGGGTTTATGCGACCTAGGTCAAACTAGGGATTATGCTACCTGTCGAACGATGCCCCTTAGTCTAGGACACACTACCCAGAGTGATAAGTGTTCCTAGACTTGACGTCCCAATCGTATCGTAAACGTGCTATATATCTAGTTGCACATGTCCTCTATATGTGCGGCCCGAGTCCCGTGGCAGGGCTAATCAAGAAACACGGAACTCGGTCCGGAGCTTTAAGTTATCTGCCGATGCAGATGCTTAAGGTCTGTTTTTCTACCAGTGGATATGGTCACACGTGACCCCTCCCTCAACTAATGAAAGGCAATCCAAGAAAATCAAGCACGAGAATTGTACTTCTGCCACCTATGCCCCACTTTCCTATTGGCCAGCCTCACCCATAACTAGATAGCAAGTATAAGGTATGTTGGGAGTTCTCTGCCTTTCCGTATATGTACTACGATTGACTCAAGAGGGCAGGTAGACGACGAGTTGCTATCACAGGGCTACTGGTCTCGCCGAATCACGCTGGTCCATCCTAGTCTTTAGGTTGCCTTGTATTGCAACCAAGGCATACCCTTGGTTCTTCTAACGCAGACCTTAACCTCTGTGAGCCCAGAAGGATCATCTGCAACCTTACAGAGGGATACCAAGAGTGCCCTCACGTCCCCTCGAAGCCTCGGGCTTCGTAACCCAATTCGTTGGAGCCTTCTTTAAAATCAGATGGACGTTCGCTCCTTCTCGTGTTCTACTAAGGTTTACTACTTAGTTTTCTTAACTAAGGTTTACTACTTAGTTCTCTTTCTCGTCAAGTTGGATTGGTTATGTTTCATTAGTCAATTCAAGTTAGCTTAACCCATTCCTTTGTCATAATAAACTGGCTAAGTGTTATCAGTAGTTCATGTTGACTTAACCCTATCACAAACCAAGTTATATTGGTTAAGTATTTCTTATTACTTAACCCTACCCATTCATCTTGTATTGGTTAAGTGTCCCTTTTAACCTAACCTTGCCCATCTGTTTTAACTAACATGTTATAACGGTTAAGTGTTCCCTTAGTTAACTTAACCCTAACATCTGTTTAATTAACATGTTCTAATGGTTAAGTATTGTCCCTTCATGTTTTAACTTAACCCTATTCATTTATCACACTATGATGGTTAAGTGTTCTAAGTTTACTCAACCCTACCCTCTAGTCCAGCTAACATATTAAATTAGCTAAGTGTATTAAATTTACTTAACCCCAACCTCTAGTTTAGTTAACATGTTAAATTGGCTAAGTGTATTAGCTTTACTTAACCCCACCTTTTAATCTAGTCAACATGTTAATTTGGCTAAGTGTTTTCTTAGTTACTTAACCCCTACAAGTCTTGTCTTGTTAACATGTTAAGTTGGTTAAGGGTTCAGATTAACCCCCACCCATCAGATTTAGTTAACATGTTCAGTTGGTTAAGTGTTTTAGTTAACTTAACCCTACCAATCCTAACTTAGCTTTCATTGTCTTATTAAAGCACCAACCACTCACATTAGACAGGTATTGTTGTGGCTTCCTGTATGTCGGTCGGTTCCGGGCAGTCTTACGCCACAACTCAGTCTAACCTCGGTTCTTTATTGGGCTCAATGCCTTAACCTCTCACATTGGATAGGTATTGTTGTGATTACTGGACAGCGGGGCGGGTCCGGGCAGGTTTACATCACAACTCAATCCAACCTCGGGTTAAGCATATTCGTATTGTCTAAATTTACATTTTGATTATGTAAATTATTCATGTCACATATTTTATTTCAAAACTAACGGTATATAAATTTACACCATTCATGGCCTTAACCAATTTCATAGTTTTGGGCCCACCTATGTATTAACATGTTTTAAATTAATAATTTATACCGTTTCATACCATAAATCACCTATGTGATTATTGGCCAATTTATGTCAAGTTCCCTATAATTAAGTTTTTACCCAACGTTACCCCCGTCTAAATATTAGGCTAACAACTTAGCCTAATTTACCGTTCGCATGATTTCACATAAAGTATTAGGCTAATAACTTAGCCTAATTTAACGTTCACAAAATTGGCATGAAATTAACATTAACTATGAACTTGCAATTTTTGACAAAATCAACATGAACATAAACATATAGGTGTAAACTTGCAACTTTAATATAATCAACATAAACATGTACATAGGTGTGAACTTGCAACTTTAACATAATCAACATAAACATGTACATAATTAGCAACCTACATAGGTTCATGAATTAACAACATAATTAACAACTTGCATAGGTTCATGAATTAACAACTTAATTAACGACTTGCATTGGTTCATAAATCTCAACCTAACAACTTGCATAGGTTCATAAATCTACAACATAATTAAGTTAACATATAGGAACATGTATGAACTTGCAATACATATGTATAACATAGATCTAACAATAAACTTTTATAAATCATATGAATCATAAATGGATCTTTTAACATGGATCCAATTATAAGTTTTCACTTGCATAAGAATTTGTGAATATTGATCTATTCTAATCATGTAGGTACAATTGGTTTAACATAAACATATATACATAGAACCTACGTGAATCATATACATATATGTGTAAATCTAACTTGCAACTTATAACTTGCATGAGCACATATATCGATCTAACAGTATACATACAATTCGCATAATAGATAATGGATCCAATCACCACAAACATTCAAATTATCACGATAAACAAAACCAAAACAACATCGCCTATATTTTACAATACTGATATAATTCCATATTACAATCTACATCAAATCATGTCTTAATCATATTCTCATCTAAAGAGTCGCTATACTTACAACGATCGATGAACTTGAGTTTTGGATTCTGAGTTCTGAAATTGGGATGCTTTCCTTTGGGTAGATAAACGTTGTTTTGATTCTTAGTTTTGAATTAGATTTGTTCTAGCTTTGTTTGTCTTTAAGCTTTAGGCGGCGGCCATTCCAAGCTATCTTACAGCAGCGTG
>JASFAX010003140.1:0-43470 GCA_030737875.1 Allium sativum
TAAAAAAAATGTTACAATCAATTTTTTTTTTACTTTTTTGTTTTCTTTTTATTCACAATTCTAGTATAAAGATTGAACTTTAAACTGTAAACTACGTATCCTAGGCATTATAGACAATGAAGATATGTAGTAAAATACCAATGATCAAATCTTATGTGCCTAGTGCATTGAACTCTTTTATATTTATATAGCCAAATGAAGCATTTCCATTTTCCACCTTTTCAAGACATCTTGAATTTGGGTAACCAGTTACCTTTGAACCGGAAAACATTGAATTTGGCCACAGTTTCAATGTATGACATGTCGTCAAGGAACATTTTGGTTATGGTTTGTTAAATACTCGATAAGAAGGAAAAAACACTTAGATATAATCCCTCTATAGCGACAAAGGTTTCTTTCAAGCCATGAAAGTTAGCTTAGAAAATCACAAATTAGCACAAGAATGATCTACCTTTATTAATGAATTCCAAATGCCTTTTATAAGGCTTATAAAAACTGAAACTATGCATAAATAATGGAAACTGTTTTACTAAATCAACTAGTTGAATGCATCACTTATTCCTAAACCAACTCATATTTGAAAACCTAAGTTATTCCAAAACTAAAGGAAATGACTCAACAATCCCTCCCTTGAACATAACACTCTGAAAAGTTCAGTTCACCAGTGCTCATCCCTACAACATCTTGGATCTTCTGAAATGACACGAACTTCAATGGCTTCATCATCATATCTCCTAGTTGCATCTCTGTTTTGCAATAAACAAGTTTAACAACACCTTTTTTGGTTAAGTCTCTCAGAAAATGATACTGAACTCTTATGTGATTAGATCGTCCATGCATGACCGGGTTCTTAGATAGTTTGATAGTATATGTGTTGTCACATAACAACACCATTTCTTCAGTTTGTGCATGATCAAACTCCTTCAATATTCCTCTCATCTAGATGGATTGATAGGCACATGTGGCCGTTGCCACATATTCCGCTTCAGTGGTCGAAAAGGTCACTATGGATTGTTTTCGTGAGGATAAATCTACAACTCTTCCACTTATTAGGAATACCAAACCCGATATGCTCTTGCTATCATCCATATCCCCTGCATAGCCGCTGTTAATGTAGGCTATGAGTTCACTTCTTTCTCCTTGTTTGTACCAGATTCTGTAGTCTATTATTCCCTTCAAATATCGCATGATTCCTTTTGCCGTTGCAAGATGCAGTTGAGTTGGATTTTCCTTAAATCTGCTGATGAGACTTACCACGAACATCAGATCAAGACGTGGTTCAATAAGATACATTAAGCTACCCACCATTTGCTTGTATAAGGTTGATTCGATTGTCACACTAGCTTCATCTCGACCAAACTTTTGTTCAGGAGCTATTGGATTATTGGCAGAATTGTAGTCTTGCATTTCAAAATTATCAAACTTGCATTCCAAAGCAGTCAATCAATTCAGTAGCATAATTTCTTTGACATATGAAGATTCCATTGACTCTTTGCATTACCTCTATTCCGAGGAAATATCTCATCCTTCCTAAGGGTGTCATACCAAATTAATCCTTCATGTAACACTTGAACTCATTCAAAAACACTTCATCATCACTAGTAAACATCAGATCATCAACATAAATGCTAACAATCAAAATTTTACGTTCTCTTCGCTTGACAAACAAAGTTTGTTCACTAGAACTGCTCTTGAATCCTTTCTTTATGAAATAAGATTCTATGCAACTGAGCCAAGCTCTTGGTGCTTGTTTTAAACCGTAGAGAGCTTTGGGCACCTTGTAACCATGTTTTTCTTCCTCGCTATTTCATAACCTTGAGACTGCTCCACAAATACATCTTCCTCCAACTCTTCATTCAAAAAATATGATTTCACATCCAACTGGTAGAGAACCCATCCTTTTTAAGCAACCAAGGCAATAATCATTCTTATCGTGTCAATTCGTTCCATATGTGCAAACACTTCCGTGCAGTCCACCCCATACTGCTGCGAATAACCCTTCACAACAAGTCTGGCCTTGAATTTATCCACCTCCCCTAGTTCGTTGCATTTGGTTGTATAAATCCACATCACACCAATTGTTCTGGCTCCTTTGGGAAGCAAAGTCAGAGCCCATGTTTGATTCTTTTCAATTGGCTTTGTTTCTGCATCCATTGCTTGCCTCTATTTCAAGTGCTTGACTGCCTCTTGAAAACTTGTGGGGTCTGTGATAACCATGCATGCAAGATTATCAATGTTAAAACTTCTAACTTTATTTAATTTATCTCATGTTATGCATATGATAATCCTTCTCCTGAGGCATAATCAGCAGCCCATATCGGTGGTTGTCTGACTCTACCCTCCCTTGAAGTGACCGCTTCAATTTGAGGAACATCACTTTGTGGTTGGACATGATTTTCAGCTGGATTTACATTCTCTTCTATGTTCCTTCCCTCATTCATAACACTATCATATTTGTCTTCCTATTCAAGCTCTATGAACTGTTCGGCAACATAACCAGTATCCTAATTACGCATCCTGTCTTCTTCAAATATTACATCTCGACAGACGTGAATCTTCTTTTCAATTGGAACAAACATTCTGAATGCTTTGGACTCACTGTTAAAGCCTAGCAAAACACGTTTCACACTCTTATTATCGAGTTTGCCACTTTTCACATCTGGAATATGAACATCTCCTATACAACCAAAGATCCTGAAGTGCTCTACTGAGGGATTTTCACTACTCCATGCCTCTTCGGGCATCATGACAGTTAGTGTCGGGGATCTGTTAAGAAAATGGTTAGTCAATTGCACAGCTTTTGGCCAGAACGTTTTTGGTACTCCCTTCTCCGTTAGAACGGCGCTTACCATGTTCATAATCGTTCGATTTTTCTATTAACAACTCCATTTTGCTAAGGGGTATATGAGGTGGTCAACTTCCTTTTGATTCCATGCTCTTGCAATACTCCTTAAGTTCTCCAAAATTGTATTCTCCCCCTCGTCTGTTCTTAAACACTTGATAAACATGCCTGTTTCCTTCTCTATAAGTGTTTTGAACAATTTGAATGATAAAAAGTTTATGATTTCTCTATTACAAAATATACCTAAGCTTTCCTAGAGAAATCATCTATAAAACTTATGAGGTACCTCTTTTGGCTATTTGGTGGAGGGTGGTCGGAACACATAGATCTGAGTGGATGAGCTGTAGGCTTTCAGTTGCTCTCCACGTTCTTTGTTTTAGAAACGGTACATGGTGTTATTTCCCTTTTGTACATGTTCAAATGTGATCTTTGCTTGTCCAATTTCGGGTAAACCGGTGACCATTTCCCTATTTAATAAGGTGTGAAGACCCTTATAGCTAAGATGCCTATACGATGATGCCATAATCCTGCTTTGTTCATGACATCAACCTGAAAGCATCGTTCGTCCTCTGTCTTTCTTTAAGATTCATCAAGTAAAACGTACATTCGATTTGCACTTATGACAGACTCAGCTATTCTACCCTTCGCAGGGTGAAATATGATGCATGTGTTACGCACTCCTCTTTGAATAGCACATCTAATCCTTTTTCCTGGAGTTGTCCAACATTTAGCAAGTTGTTCCTTAGTTCAAGAACATAATACACATTAATCATCACATAGCTTATTCCTTTAACCATAATTTTCACCACGCCTTTAAAGTTTACAATCAATTCATGATTATTCCAAAGCTTAACAGTATGAGTGAAAGTAGTATCCAAACTTGAGAACAAACCTCGATCTCTGCACATATGATTTGAACATCCGGAGTCGACAAATCAAGCATCACTTCTCTTTGCTCCTTGAAGTTCCACATGTGCCATTAGCAGAACTTCATCTTCCAACTACATCTTTGGGTAATGAGCTTCTTTGATTCTGTTTGGGAACTCATGCTGAAAATGCCCTTGGTTATGACATTTATTGCATTCAATCAACGCCTTGTTGAAAGAGAACTCTACCCTTACCACGACCTTTGTAAGAACTTCTACCTCTTTCCCTGACATTGAGAGCCCGATTATCATCTTCATAATAAGTCATCCTAAACTTTTTCTCATGAACCATCAAAGAGCTTTGTAACTCATCGATAGACATTCTTCTAGTATCTTTAGAATCCTCAATAGAAACTACCACATATGTGAGTTTGTCTGTCAACGTTCGAAGGATCTTCTCAACGATCTTTCATTCGGGCATGTCTTCCCCACTGCTCCTTGTTTTGTTGGAATTTGTCATTACTCTTGCGTAGTAATCTACAATTTTCTCTTATATCTTCATGGAGAGGACCTCAAACTCTCTCCTCCAAGTATTCAGAAGGGATCTCTTTACCCTCTCATTTCTTCCAAATTTCCTCTTCATTGAATCCTAAATAATCTTGGATGTTTAGCGATCCAAGATTTGTTCGAACATGGTCTGATAAATCGCTTGGAACGTGTAATGCTTTACCTGATGATCCTTCATCTTCTCCAAGTGTCTCTACTGCGCAGCAGTTACCTCGACTCCTTCAGTCATCTTAGTGTAATCATCAGCCACCAGACTCCATAAATCTTTCGCTCGCAAAAGATTTTCCATCAGTTCACTCCAATGATCACAATGACCATCAAAGCATGGCATTTTGGTGAGTGTTTTGACGTCACTCATGTTTTTCTCTCTGGGACCACTCAGCTCGGATACAAAATGTGAAAGTATGCTCAAAAATTACAATTAGCAAAGGAATTATCTACCTTTATTAATGAATTTTAAGTGCCTTTTACAAGGCTTACAAAAACTGAAACTATGCATAAATATTGCACATGTTACTACTAAATCAACTAGTTGAATACGTCACTTATTCCTAAACTAACTGATATTTGAAAATGTCAGTTATTCCAAAAACTAAAGAAAATAGCTCAACACAGGCGTTGCAACATAGTAGAAACATCAAATAAATTTCCTTTTGACACCTACTCCGTCTACTGACAACGTTTCATCTCTCTAAGAAATAAGTACATATTTATGGCCATCAAACGAACAAAACTACTCCTTCCAAATATAACAAACATACATAGAGAGAATAAACATTTTGCAAAACTGATAATCAATAAAAGCTCAAAACATCTGCAAGTAAATTGTTGGGAAATTACGCAAATTTCCTTATGATTATATTTGTAGAGAAAAGAAATGAAATGTAGAATGGTAAGAGACACACAAATTTGATAACGGAGTTCGGCCAATTATGCCTACGTCTCCGGGCTGCTGCAGATCTTTTATTTCAGAGAATATTACAAAGTGATTACACAAAACACTTTTTACTCAACACTCGTTCTCACTCTAAGCTTGCTCGCTCCTTTACTTCTTGTTGAATATGAGATTGGGATGAGATTGAGATGAGATTATGAAGGAGAAGGGAGTATATATAGAGAGGAGATGGTTGGTGGGGGGGTTGGTGACTTGGTTGTTGGGCTTGGTAGGTGGTGGTTGGTGGCATACCCATGTAATAAACATGGGTGGCTTGGCTTCCTTGGCTTCCTACATGCAGGTTCCAACAATCTCCCACTTGAAGACTGATTTCAATCCGTCTTCACACCTTGATCGATGCAACAGTCATTCCGCTCTTTTTACTCTAGCAGACCAACTGAAGTTGAACACAACTTCAGTTTATCGATAGTTACCGTCTTTGTCAACATATCTGATGGATTCTTGCTTCCTTCGATCTTCTCCAGTGTTAACACATCATCTTCTAGTAGAGATCTGATGAAGTGATAACGAAGTCCGATATGTTTGGTTCTGGAATGAAATGCTGAATTCTTCGCCAAATGTATTGCACTTTGACTATCACTGTATAAAAAATTCATTTCCTGTTTGAATCCCAGCTCAGTTAACAAACCTTGAAGCCATATCATCTCTTTACTAGCTTCGGTGATTGCTACATACTCAGCTTCTGTAGTGGATAAAGTGACAATCTTCTGTACCTGTGACATCCAACTAACAGCTGTAGTTCCAACCGTGAATACATAACCTGTAGTACTTCTTCGATGATCGACTTCGCCTCCAAAGTCTGCATCTACATAGCCTTGAGCTTTAACCTGCCCTTTACCAAAGTACAAAGAGTTATGTACGGTACCTCGTAGATATCTCAAAATCCACTTGACTGCTTCCCAATGAGCTTTCCCTGGATTTGACATGAACCTGCTAACAACTCCCACTGCATGACCAATGTCTGGTCTCGTACAGACCATGGCATACATTAAGCTTCCAATAGCCGAGGAATAAGGAACACCATTCATGAAATTTCTTTCTTCCTCGGTTTGCGGGGACTGATCCTTGGATAGGCGAAAGTGACTGGCCAATGGTGTACTGACTGACTTAGCATCGTTCATGTTGAATCTCTGCAAAACACGGCTGATGTAATCTGCCTGAGATAGCTGCAAGAGTCCTTCCTGCTTATCTCTAGTGATTTGCATTCCGAGAATCTTCTTTGCTGGGCCTAAGTCTTTCATGTCAAATTCCTTTGACAGTTGCTGCTTCAACCTTCTGATATCATCCATATTTGATCCTGCTACTAACATGTCATCAACATAAAGTAGTAAAATGATATAACTAGACTTATATCGCTTGAAGTAGCAACAATGATCAGCATTGCACTTCTGGAACTCTTCCTTGTGCATGAATCCATCAAACTTTTTGTACCATTGTCTTGGGGCTTGTTTCAGGCCATACAAGCTTTTCTTTAGTCTGCACACCATGTTCTTCCTCCCTTTCTCGAAGAATCCTTCTGGTTGGTGCATGTATATCTCCTCATCCAAGTCTCCATGAAGAAATGCGGTCTTCACATCTAACTGTTCAAGATGAAGGTTTTCAATAGCAACAATACTTAATACTGACCTGATAGTATTGAGCTTCACAACGGGAGAAAAAATGTCAGTGTAGTCCACTCCTTCCTTCTGTTGGAATCCTTTGACAACTAGTCGAGCTTTGTATCTCTTGGAACCATCATGCTCCTCTTTCCCGCGATACACCCATTTATTGTGAAGTGCCTTCTTTCCTATGGGCAACTCAACTAGTTCCCATGTCTGGTTGGAGATAAGAGACTTCATTTCATCTTCCATGGCAAGCTCCCACTTACTAGCATCTTCAGTCTGAGATGCTTCATCATAGCATTCAGGTTCCCCTGCATCAGTAAGCAACAAATAATTCATGTATCTTTTGCTAGGTACATGAGGTCGAGAAGATCTTCTCAATTCAGGAACAGGAGTAGGATGTTGTAGTGTGTCAGACTGGTCCACACTACTCAGATCAACGATTTCATCAGGCTGAGCACTTTCTATAGTCGGTTCTGTGATGAGACTATCTGGAATATCGTTTGCATCTTCAAATACTGACTCACTCTGCTTTGAGTCGTTGACTTCTGTTTTGTGTCTATCTTTGTACATTACTCTTTCGTTAAAAATCACATCTCGGCTACGGATCACCTTCTTGTTTTCATCACCCCAAATGCGGTAGCCAAACTCGTTTTCGCCATAGCCGATGAGAGTGCATTTCTTGGATTTGGGATCAAGTTTATTCCTGCCTTGATCACTAATATGCACATATGCTATGCAACTGAAAACTTTTGAATGTGATAATTTTACCTCTTTTCCACTCCATATCTCCTCTGGTATTTTATGTTCTAATGGAACCGAAGGACCTCTGTTGATCAAATAAGCTGCTGTGTTGACTGCTTCTGCCCAGAATTGCTTCGGTAGACCTGATTGTATACGAATACTTCTGGCTCTTTCTATCAACGTTCGGTTCATACGCTCAGCTACACCATTGTGTTGAGGCGTACCCGGCACGGTTCTCTGCATTTTGATTCCGTGCTCATAACAGAACTGCTTGAATCTGGTGTCTTCATATTCACCTCCATTATCAATTCTAAGCTTTTTGATCTTTAGATTTGTCTCATTTTCAACTATAGCTTTCCATATCCTGAAAGCTTCGAACACTTCAGATTTATGCCTTAAAAAATAAACCCATACCTTTCGCGAGTGATCATCGATGAAAGTAACGAAGTAATGCTTTCCACCGATGGATGAGATGGTCGTTGGCCCCCAAACATCGGAATGAACAAGCTCCAGCTTTTCCTTCTTTGGGGTTTTACCACTTATTTGAAAGCTGACTCTCTTCTGCTTTCCAAATATGCAATTTTCGCACATGCCTATTTCCACCGACTGTAGACCTGGAAGTTTCCCCTTCGAATGCATAATATTCATTCCCTTTTCACTCATATGGCCTAGCCTCTGGTGCCATATGTTGGAATTTTCGTTGCTAGCTGCAACAGTGATCGAACATCGCGCTCCTGATGTCATGTAAAGAGTACCACTCTTCTTGCCTTGAGCAATCGTCATTGCACCCTTCGAAATTTTCCAGTCATCACCATGGAAAGTCGTAGTATAGCCTTCACTAGCTAATTGTCCTACGGAGATCAAATTCTTCCTCAAATCCGGTATGTGTCTGACATCCTTTAGCTCCCAAACCGACGCATTCAGCTTAATCTTCACAGCACCTTTACCAACGATATCACAAGGTTGATCGTCACCAAGATATACCTTTCCAAGATTTCCTGAGGCGTACCTTTCGAAGAATTTTTTCTGCGAAGTGGCATGAAAAGATGCTCCAGAGTCTAACACCCAAGAATCTTCCTTGCTCTCCAAAGAGCATATCAACGCTTCATCTCCTCCTGAGGTAGAAGTAACATTTGCCTCTGCCCTCGCCTCCTGATCCTTTGGTGCACTTCTGCATTGGTTTTTGTAGTGCCCAGTCTTTCCACAATTCCAACACTCAATGGTCTTTGAGCTGTTGGGATTTCTGGATTTAGATCTCCAGTCCTTCGACCTACCACGGTAGTTCGATTTGCTACGTCCATTTCCTTGTGTTGAATTTCTTCCTCTTGATTGTGTATGCAAAATTGAAAAATTTGACGACTCACCGGAATCTCTTCGTCGGATCTCTTCACTGAGAAACATATCACGAATATCATCAAATCTTAACTTACTGCTTCCCGACGAGCTACTCACTGCTGTGACAGTAGCGTTCCAACTTTCTGGCAGGGAAGACAAAAGTATCAATGCGCGTACTTCTTCGTCAAACTCAATTTCAACTGAACTTAACTGAGTAGTAACTGTATTCAGTTCATTGAGATGTTGAGCTACCGATGCACCTTCTGTCATCCGCAAATTGAACAATCGCCTCATCAAATGAACTTTGTTAGAGGCCGACGGCTTCTCATACATATTGGAGAGAGCCGCCATAAGACCGGCCGTGGTCTTTTCCTTTGCTATGTTGAAAGCAACATTGCGAGATAACGTCAATCGAATAACTCCAAGAGCTTGTCTATCAAGAAGAGCCCAATCTTCATCCTTCATATTCTCTGGCTTCTTTTCTGAGAGAGGTTGATAAAGCCTTTTCTGGTACAGATAATCTTCAATCTGCATTTTCCAAAAGCCAAAGTCGGCTCCATCAAACTTCTCGATTTTCACCTTTCCTTCATCTGCCGCCATCGCTCCCACTCGAATTTAATTTCTTTTCTAACAAATTATGGCTCTGATACCAGTTGTTGGGAAATTACGCAAATTTCCTTATGATTATATTTGTAGAGAAAAGAAATGAAATGTAGAATGGTAAGAGACACACAAATTTGATAACGGAGTTCGGCCAATTATGCCTACGTCTCCGGGCTGCTGCAGATCTTTTATTTCAGAGAATATTACAAAGTGATTACACAAAACACTTTTTACTCAACACTCGTTCTCACTCTAAGCTTGCTCGCTCCTTTACTTCTTGTTGAATATGAGATTGGGATGAGATTGAGATGAGATTATGAAGGAGAAGGGAGTATATATAGAGAGGAGATGGTTGGTGGGGGGGTTGGTGACTTGGTTGTTGGGCTTGGTAGGTGGTGGTTGGTGGCATACCCATGTAATAAACATGGGTGGCTTGGCTTCCTTGGCTTCCTACATGCAGGTTCCAACATAAATACCATGTCATAAGTAGCTAATTATCATTGACATAAAACCTCAACCAAGAGTAGCAACATGCAATGCTAAAGTTTATTACAGCAAATAAGTAATAGGATACATGAGCATAATGCCAAATTAGAACAATGAAAATTCAACAGTATATCACCCAAAAATTATCACTGCTTGAGAATACGAGAACTGCTCGTGAATTCATTCATGTGATTGAAAAAGGAATTTTTTTGGTTAGGAAAAAGCAAGCCTATTTATTTCTGAGTATAATTTTTTCTTGAAGTGTAGTAACAAGTACTTTCTTTAATGCATGTTGAGAGATGAAACTGCAGTAAATTCATAAAAAATTAAAGCGAGTAACCGCCATACATATTTCCATACCAGTAAAATTTGAAAGAATTTTATTAAGCGAGAACAAAATTAAAAAAAATGTGATTTTTTTTTGTTTTTTTTTTTGTTTGCAAGGCAAGCCGGATTATAGTGGCCGTTCCACTTTTATTAAAAACAAAAGAAATAGGTGCTCTGCACATGCACAGAGCAACTATCTGGTTTGAAGTGTCCAGTCACTGTCTAGTACCTAAATAACAAAATATTACAGCAAGTCTACTACCAACATAACAAAATATTAAAACATCATCAAAGTTCAGCTCAAGAAGAGACCTAGTCATAGAAAGAACCCACAAAAGGAGTCATAACCGCAATGTGATGAGCAAAAAGCCCTATCAAGTCCTTCACATAATTCGGGGAGGCAGGAGAAAAAATGGTGCTTCGATCCCAGGAAGGATCCTGCATAATAATTGTGTTATCCATACCAAGCTCACCTTCGTCCCAAAGCTGCAGGTCACCCTCAACAGGCTAGTGAAAAAGGCGACGGAAATAACTAGGCCCAACTAGAGTATAGAAATAGTACTCAAAATCATGACGCATACCAGAAGGAGCATGAACCCAGGCTCTATCCTCAGGAGCCCAGCAGAAATCAGGATTGGGATCAAGATCAGTATGATCCTCTGGCTCAGCGGCCTTGTCCACGACAGGCGCTGCATCAACAATAATCTCATCTTCAGAAGGAACAATGTCACGCACAACTGTCTTCACTTTAGGAACCCACTTACTGACAGGAGGGCGAGGAAGGGGAATCTTAACCAAAGGCGGATCATTTGTAGTAGACGGACAAGTATCAGAAAAGTGACCAAATGACTTACAGGTTGAACATATATTCGGCTTCCATTTGTACTTCACATCCACAAGAGAAACACGACTATCAATACAAACTTTAATTTGAGCAGGAAGTGACTTATTAGGCTTAATTTCAATCAAAGCACTACCAAATGTTAAATTCTTCCTAGCTACAGTATTGGCGTCAAAACATTTTAGCTTTCCAATATGGCATGCCAACCAATTAAGACCTAAGAGAGGCTGCAAGATTGAGGGAACATGGGTGAATTCGGTCCAAACCGGGATAGAAAGAACTTGCTCTCTAACCCTATCAACCGACGAACTCCAGGAGGTTACAATGAAAGGCTTACCTCGAATGATGGAAGGTGCCGCCTCCAGGACTCTCAACCTTTCCTCCGGAGAGGAGAATTTGAAGTATAATAATCCATCAACATGAGTTAAACTCAAACTGGCTCGTATGCGCCATGAATTTCGACAAGCACTTAACAAATTGAAATTTAGCAGCTTAGAATCAAGAAAGAAACCCACAAGCTGGTCCTTCCAAAACGCAGCAGCTTCAGTGTGTAACTCAGGAGGCGAAATGGATCCAGATACAGTTTCTGGGATGTTGAAGTCCAGAGGAACATACTCACCAGCCGTATTAGGCAAAGCAGAAAATAGTGATTTCCATTGCATGAGATTTGATGCGTTAGGAGTATTTACACAAGTAGCAGGCGTGCTTATTAAAACATCTGCAGTACCAGCAACAGGGGAAGCAATACCTGCGTCTTCACCATGTTTATGCAAGTCCGCTGAAGCCTGCAGTAACATGGTGGAAATTGGCGAGATTTCAGCACACATCGGTTTTGCGGAGGATGGTCCAGCAGCATATAAATCAGCAAGTAGCAAGTTTAGGGGGTGCGAATTAGGAAGTGAATAAACAGGAAGCGGTCGGGGTTGAGGATCTTCATCTCCAGAAGCGGATTCTGGATCTGAAACGGAAAGAGCAGATCGGAGGCTGGCAGACCTGGTGATAGTTGTTGATTGAAGACGAGACTTGGATTTATGGATCTTGGCCATTAAAGTGGGGGGAAGACAGGCGGAAAGATTTGAAGGGGAGGGAGGAGCGGAGGCGCAAGGAAAGAAATTAGGGTAGAAAAAACATAGCCGCCATTGAACAGTCGGATATTGAAAAAAATGTGATATTTTAATCTTAACAAAAGTTGAAAATTAAAATAAAAAAAAATCTAGTGGATCGCGTTGAATCTCCAGCTTCCATGAATATCAGAAAAGAAAAGTGGCGTTAATGCTTTTATACTGTAAATAAATATTAGAAATGATAATTAGATACATGCTTTTATACACAACTGCTCCATGCATGAATGCTAAAAGAAAGAATGGTATCAACAATGAAAAACAACAAATTAATGAAATCCTAAGATGCTTAATGAGACCATCATATCTTCTTTTTATAACTTTGCATTGCCGTTTCAGCTTCCCATGAACTTCAAGTGTCTACGCCATTTAGCTTATAGGCAACAAGAAGAATTACTTCGTTGAGATTGGTAGAGTCTGATTCTAGTCACAATTTCAAATAGGACAGGCTTGTAGACTTGGTCCACATTCATAGCATGTCTACATCCACAAACAAATTGTTTAATTTAACGTCAAAAGTCTACATATCTTTATATGAATCTGTGCTCAACTTACTAAGCTTTGATATAATTTTACATGGTATCCACAACCAAATGCCATGTTCTTGGGCTTTGGAAGGCATATTGGACAAACCTGCTATTTATTCAAATAAATGTCAAATAAAGCGGTAGTAATTAAATCAGGAGGAAAAAAAATAAAGAGTTGATTATATAGCTAGTAGTCTGGATTTGAAACCTTTAGCTTATACTATAAGCCAAGTTTTTTACATGGTCATCCAAAGTAATACTAGGAGCAGTCGGATTAGCATATACTTTATTTATGGCATTTTGTCTCATACATGTTCTGGACATGATATATATCATATATAAGTAATTTAGATAAGCAGCCTCTAGGGTTTGCACACAATATAAACATGATACACTATAAAAATAAATGAATTTTATGCTACAACCAATTATGTGCCAGAGAACTACTATCGCTAAAGCTAAATCAAGGGATCGAGTCATCTTCATCAAACAACACCGAAAGTGTTTTCCTAATGATAGAGATTGCTTGTTCGTAAGGATTTTGAACATCACTGATGGTATGCAGAGTGCGATTTCTAAAAGAATGTTTACCTTCTATGTAAGATTAGGAAAAGGTTGAATAACTGAGGCAAAATGATCTTGTTTGCAATTTAAAGCATGTATCCAAACCTGTCACCTCGTTACACTTTGTGAAGTAGATGCCAACTATAAGATTTGAAGATTCCAAACCAGCTTTTGATAGAGCTTAGTGCACTACTCTTTTAAAAATAAAATAATACGCAAATGGTAGTTGCAAGTTCTTTCATAATACAAGCTATCCTTAAATGTACACGAATTGAATCAAGATAGTAAAACAGTAATGATTTTTTTTTCATAAATATAAGCTATTTTGACATCTAGTACCTACACAAATACTAAAATGAGGAAGAAAAGCTAGCTTTGCACAAAAACAGAACACTGCTCGCATTAACATAAACTGGATGATTGTTTCCCCAAAACAAAACAAACATAAATCAGTTTAATATCAACATCCTAATAAATTCTTGGAACTTCTGTGGAGGTAAGGACTTGTGTAATCTTCGGAATGACATGCTAAGGGTTTACCATGTGCATACACTGAGATCAACCGCCTATGTGATACTCGTGGACCGAGCTAGGTGCACTAGGGTGGTTTTATGACTCCAGTTTGTTTCCCTTGTAAAAAAATTCAAAAAATAAAAATTCTAGAACTTCATTTAATTCATAGGCCCAAAAACAAAACCAAAAAAGAAACAAACCAGTAAAGTTAGAATAATGTACAAGGCCGCAGAATAATATGTTAGATATATTACATTTACGGGCTTACGTAGTAATATAATGTTATAACCCATTAAGCCCAATTGGTCATATTTGACCATTATACAGAACTGTATATATAACAACCCATCGTTCTCTTTACATTTTCATCCAAGCAATAATACTGCAATTCATTTCTTTCTCTTTTGCATCTTCTTCACTGTACTTCAATATGGTATCAGAGATGATCGTCTAACAGACACAGCTGCTGTCCAACCCAGCATCAGAAAAACTTCGCCATATGCTGGGGGTTGCGACTGGTGGAAGATCGTTTGAGAATCATCCCTCTTCATCCGATTCTACTTGTGGAGCATAATTCTGTTCTTACAGTTTAATTTCTGATAATTCTTTCCGAGTTAATCATTGAGCCTCGTCAGTAATCATCAGCCTGGCATCATCTGATTCTGGCTGCTCTCATAACTCAGTTTTCCGATTCTTGATCTTTCTCAGTTCATTCTCACTATATTCAACTGTTGTTATCAGCACCATCAGCATCTGAATTATGATAGGAGACAACAATCAGTATGCTGCATCCAAGAATTCAAGAACCACTGATCTCATTTACCCAAACCAACTTGAAAATCTGAATAAAATCATAATCAGTCCTCAAAATCAACTAATACCCATACAACTTGATGAAACCAATTTTACGTTATGGAAATTTCGAATAGAAACTGCAGTTGAGGGCTATGGTCTTGATGATAACATCAATGGAACAAAAGAAATTCTAGAACAGTTTACTACTGGTAGTGGCGGTAATACCATCATAAACAGAGATTACACTATTTACAAGAGGCAAGACCATCTACTATATTCTTGGATACTATCATCAATCAACGCAAATCTAGTTTAACAACTCATTGGCTGCAAAACTTCGTGTGAGATATGGAGCATAGTGCAAAAGGTTTTTAGGTTGTAGAGTTCTGCAAAAGTTATGCAGTATAGAAAACAACTTGATAATATAAAGAAAGAAAGCATGCTAATGAGAGAGTATCTTATTAAGGTAAAAAAAAATTATGACTTACTTGCTTCTGCAGGTCAGATCACTTCATATTCTGAGCAAATAGTATACATATTAAACGGTTCAAATGAAGATTACGAGGCTGTGGTAGCCATTTTTTCATCCATTGAACCCACGCCCTCCATCTTCTACGTCCATTCCACCCTTCTTGGATATGAAGGTAGACTTGGTCACAGGAAAGCTATAGTAACCGAGTTATCGGGTATAACTTACTCTCCAGACTGGGGCGATTGGCCCCTTATATTTGGGGATTGATTTCACGAAGTCTGGTGCGAAGAAAGAAGTAAGGCATTGGTAAACAAATATTGAATACTTGATAATTTGAAAGCGACTTTCCAAGTACTTGAAGTACTTAAATATTGTTTAATAGATGAAAATAGAAGGATTTATAATGCCAACCCATGCAATACCATCATTTTGAATCCATCCCATTTGAATTGGTGCTTTTTACATCACAATTATTGTAAAGAAAATAGCCACAATAATTAGCATTGGACAATTTATTTGTGAAAATCTATGTCTAGTTAAATATGTTTCTACAAAAAGAAAAAAAATAAGAAAATAAAGCAATTCTCAAAGAGGTGGTTTTATTAATAGAGGTCAACATGGAAGAGGAGGAAGGTGAGGTAACTCTAACAATAGGCCAAGATGTCAGATTTGCGAAAAGTTTGGCCATTCTGCAAACAGGTGTTATTTTCGTTTGGACTCAAGTTATAATTCAACTCAAGGAAATCAAAAGGCTAGTAATATGAGAGCTAATCTGGCAAATGCACACCAAGAATCAAGAAATCAGAATGATAATTCAAAAAGTGATGACATAGCAAAGTATGAAGACATATGCAACGAGGACTGGTTTCCAAATTCCGGTGCCACAAATCACGTAACTAGTAATTTAAGCAATTTAAATCTTGGGAATAAAGACTACAGAGGTAAGAAATGCATACAAATGGGTAATGGTCACACCACAAATATTACTCATACTGGGAAATCTAACATACAACCTGATAGAAAACTATACTTAAATAATATTCTTCGTGTTCCTTAAATAAAAAAAACCTGATAAGTGTTTCTCAGCTTGTATGTGATAATAATATATTTTTTGAATTTTATCATAATTGTTGTTTCATCAAGGACATTCTGACTAAGAATATTTTATTGTAGGGTAAGGCACACAAGGGGCTATACAAATTCACTGCAAATAACTCGGGAGAATTGAGCAATGACAATACATGTTGCTATGTATAAGAACTTTTTGAAAAAGGAACCAATAGTAATTCTGTTGATCACTGGGATGCTAAACATGGGAATCAAAATATTGATGTTGTGAAAAGGATCTTAAGTATTAATAAAATTCATGTTGATAAGTCAATTGTTTCTACTATTTGTACTTATTGCCAATAAGGAAAAATTTATAAGATCCCTTTTAAGAATTCTGATACAAAGTATCACATAGCCTTAGAATTAGTGGTAGTTGACTTATGGGGTCCATCCCCAATCAACACTGATTATACTTTTAAATATTATGTCTCTTTTATTAATGCTTATTCTAGCATCTTTGGATAATTTTTCAAAGGAATAAATCTGGAACATCTGATGTTGTGCTATAGTTTATAAAGTTTGTTGAAAAACAAACTGGGTGTGAACTTAAGGCTATTCGAACTAATGGGGGGACAGAGTTTAAGCCTCTTAAATCTTACTTTCAAGGAAGAGGTATTTTGCATAGAGTAACTTGTCCTCACACATCTGAGCAAAATGGCTTAATTGAAAGGAAACATAGACATATAGTTGAGACTGGACTTACCGTGATTTTACAAGCATCCATCCCTCTTATGTTTCGGCCAGATGCTTTTGCCACAGTAGTTTTTCTCATTAACAAATTACCCACCAAAGTCCTGCAATATAAAAGTCCAGCTGAGGTATTATTTAAACAAAACCTGATTATAGGTGTCTGAAAATGTTTGGTCTCTTATGTTTTCCATGCCTAAGAATGTACAAATCACACAAACTTGATTTTAGATCATCACCATGTACATTTATAGGCTATGCTAATAATATAAAGGGCTATGAGTGTCTAGATGAAAATGGAAAAGTTTTCATATCTAGACATGTAATTTTTAATTACCATGTATTCCCTTTCAAAGAGGAAATAATAAAAACAACCAATAAAATTTATAATGCTAAGTTTTCTTTGCCTCCTATACCAATATATAATGATCTGACCTCCCGTACTCAGAATCAAATATATCTGAGTGATTCATTGGCTCAACTTTCTAAAGAAGAAACAAGCACAATAATACTAAATCCCTCAGGGATAATGTACCTTCCTGTACCCTTCAGTGTGATACTGAGGGTGATGATGTTCAAGCCCAGGATGATACTGACAACAACTTCGCAAATAATGACAATGCTGACACTTGCCAATCTAGCACAGAGCCTACTCGTCAACCAACTACTCATCAGACTATTCAGTCAACTCATCCCATGATGACAAGGGAAATGTTTGGAATCTTCAAACCTAAGGCTTTCAACATTAACTTAGACTTTGAAGAACCATACAATTACCAACTAGGCCGTCAAAATGTTAATCTTAAAAATGCAATGGATGAGGAATTTAAAGCCCTCATTAACAATAATACTTGGAGTTTAGTCACTTTGCCAAAACATAAAAATATTATGAAATGTAAATGGACCTTTAAATTGAAGAAAAATGCTGATGGTTGCATTCAGAAATATAAAGCAAGACTGGTGGCCAAGGGATTCTCTCAACAACATAGGGTTGACTTCAATGAGACTTTCTCTTCGGTAGTCAAACCCACTACAATCAGAGTTATCCTGATCATTGCTTTTTTCAAGAAGTGGAGCATCATACAACTCGATGTAAACAATGCCATTCTTAATGGTATTCTCCAAGAAGAAGTGTTCATGGAGAAACCACCAGGATATATGTAATGACCCGGATATTTCGTCGGTTAAATTTAAATATTTAATACGGTTTTAAATATTAATTTTATTAATTTAATGAATATTTATATTAAGTTATTAGTTTAATAATCAGTCTCGATTTTTATCGAATATATGAAATCGTCGTAGTACGAAAAATAATTCAGTTCGAGGTTTAAAAACTGAATTAAATGCAGTTCAAATTATCAGTACAAAATTCTGTTTGAATCAGAATAATAATATTAATTTATTTTCAAAGAATTTATAGTTTGAAATTTAATTTAAAATCGATTTAAATTAATATCTTCTATAGACGATCAAATCGGGCTTCGTGACCTATCCCAGTGTGTCCGGAACAGGGGTATTACCCTAGAATCGACAGTTGTTGGGTTCAAAAAGGAGTTCACAGTCAAGGAATATTTTAATGTAAGGATACCAGTTTTAAATTAGAAAAATAAATATAATTTTTGTGGACTTCCTTCTGCCAACAGATCAAAATCCGTGGCCTTCTCTCCTCCTAAATAAATTGGCCACGCAGTTCTAATTAAAACCACCTCCTCCCCACTGGTTAAAACATTGGCCACGCTCCTCTTTCCTCTTCTTATATAATTGCGCTCCTCCCTTTTTCACTGCCACTCGCTCCTCTGTAAATCCATTTTCTTCAAACAACCGAAGCCCTTCTTCAAATTCGTTCGCAAGCTTCAAAACCAAAATCGAGACTCACGAATCAAAGACCGGGGAAAGGGAAAATCGCGATGGATTCTGGGGTTCGAACGAGGTGAGGTTATCGCGATTCAGACAGAGGGTTGCGCGACGACCTTGGCGAGGCAGAGGAGGAAATCAGGGCAACGAACGGAATCTGGTGGTACGGTGGACCTCGAGTTCGAAGTTAACTCAAATACTAGGGCTCGATTTGGTTAACTGATTTGTCGATGTAGGAGATTGGGGGATGGCAATGATCGAAGTAGGGTTTCTGACGTGCGTTTTGTATGGGTTCGGTGACGCGCACCTGAGTGCGTGAGCTGCTATGAACGCGACAACCTGGCATGTACTGTAGGCGAACTGCTTGGGTTCTGGTTGCTGTCAGTTTTTTGTTGTGATGCTTAAGAGATGGAAAGGGGGTGTCGCAGGTCTGTAGGGAGGTCGGGCTAGCATCGACAGTTGGGGTGGTTCCGATAAGGACAGCTGTTGGATTGCAAAAGGAAGGAAATGTTGACTGCCTGTGAGGTGTTCGATATAATGACTTAAGGAGAAGAAGAAAGAAATTAAGGCAAGGAGAAATCGAATGAAATAATCCGTTTGGAGTTCGAAGACTCTGGAATCGATGAAAAGAAATTAAATTTTATACAAGTGCAAGTTAAACCCTGGTGAGTAAACTTCACTCACCTGTTCTTTAGAATTATTTTTATTCAGTAAAATATTTGTTGTTGCTTGTTTGAATGTCTTTTGGTTGATTTATATATATTAGTTATTTAGGCTATTATATATATATATATATATTGGGTTGATGATTGGTTGGATCCCCGTAGTCTCATTAGCGGATGCCCGCGGTACCATAGCGGATGATTACCCTATACGCCCCACGCTATGATTAGTGGATGACCTTCTATACCGCGATATTCTGCCACGAAGCAGAATGGGTATTATTTATGTGCTAACGTCTGTGGATGCAGGAAAACAGGTTGGAGGAATCCGACTGGATTCCTCAGAAATATATTATCTGTTTGTTTATTTATTTGCGTATATACTGTCATATATGATGTGTTAGAAAAATAAATAATTGGTTGCTTTGTGTGTTTAAATATCACTGGGCATAAGTGTTGATATTTATAAAAATATCATGAAAAGGATATTTGATTTAAAAGGGAAAATTCTATTTGTCTAAATAGAATTTGAATTTCGATATGGAATCCAAATATAGAATTTGAATAAGAGATTGAAATGTAGAATTTCAAAGAAGAATTGAAATGAATTGAAATATAGAATTTCAAAGGGATTTAAAATGGTTTTGAATATAGAATTCAAAAGGAATTCGAATAAGGAATTTGAATAAGGAATTTGAATAAGGAATTTGAATAAGGAATTTGAAAAAGGAATTTGAATAGGGAATTTGAAAAAGGAATTTGAAAAAGGAATTTGAATAAGGAATTCGAATAAGGAATTTGAATAATGGAATCTGAACATAGAAAATTCAAAGTATAGAATTTGAAAATAGAAATTGAAATAAAAATTCAAGTATAGAAATTGAATATAGAATTTGAATATAGAATTTGAATATAGAAATTCAAATGGATTAAAATTCAAAGGGGTTGAAATGAATTTGGATATAAAATTCAAAGAGGATTATAAAGGATTTGAAGATAGGAAATTCAAATGGATTTTTAACATAGAATTTGAATAAGGAAATTCAAATGGATTTTTGAACATAGAATTTGATAAGGAAATTCAAATGGATTTTTGAACATAGAATTTGATAAAGGAAATTCAAATGGATTTTTAACATAGAATTTGAATAAGGAAATTCAAATGGATTTTTGAACATAGAATTTGATAAAGAAAATTCAAATGGATTTTTAACATAGAATTTGAATAAGGAAATTCAAATGGAATTTCAAGTATAGAAATTGAATATAGAATTTAAACGGGATTTGAATAAAGGAAATTCAAATTGAATATAGAATTTAAACGGGATTTGAATAAAGGAAATTCAAATTGAATATAGAAATTCAAGTGGGAGTTGAATAAAGGAAATTTGAATAAAGAGAATTCAAATAGGTTTGAATATAGAATTTGAATACAGAAATTCAATGGAATTCGAATATAAAGATAGAATTTGAATATAGAAATTCAAATGGATTTTTAATGGAATTTAAAATAAAGGAAACTCGAAGATAGAATTTGAATATAGAAATGCAATGGAATTTGAATATATATTTATATATATTCAAACGAGGTTGAAATATAAATTATAAACGATGTTAAACGTTTATATTTATATATATAATTAAAACGAACGCGCCGCGACGCGGTAGTTCGTGATTTGGCACGTCTAACTTCAATTGAGTATATAGAACTCAATTGAAATCGGAATTCGTTGAAACAAGAATCGTCGGGACCGATTGAATAATAGTTTTCTAATGAAAGAGAAAAATCTGGATTTCGTCGTATAGATTTTGAGTTAAGTCAAAATCAATTTTCAGAAAAACAGCGCTACAACCTTTTTAAAACTATAAGGGTTTATTTAAATAAATATAAGGATTTTTAACTAAATAAAAATCCAAATCTCTATTTGAAAATATAGACTTGAGTTATAAAATATATACGAACTCAAGTGAAGTAAAAGAAATAATTTTTGAAAACAAAAAAAATCATATTTTGATTTTTGGATAGAATTAACTAAGTCGAAGAGAAATTAGTTAATCGAGTTTTTGAAGTTGAACTTGAAAAGGGAATTGGATTTGTAAATGTGTATTCGAAATCGAATATGGAACTAGAATGGAAAATGGAATTCAACGGTTTATAATCAAATTAAAAATATATTTGAACATGTTATGTTCAAATATAAAAGAGAAATAAGCAAAAGAGCCAACTAACGAATTAGTTAGCGAATTAAGTTAAAAACCATTAGATTGAATTGAAATGAATTGGAAATGGATAGACATATGTTTAACAGGTTTGGAATAAAGTGGAGTAAAGTATAGAAGAGATATAAATAGAGTGCTCAACAAAAAGGTATGTATTTAATTCGTATATGAGATTTTATGCGCCGTATCGGCAAGCCGCTTAGCTTTTTCTTTTTCTTTTTGAGATAAGAAGGACCGGGGAAGCTATTTGAAATTTCCCGATGCTCCCGGTACAAAGGAGGTTATGGCGAATTTTTCCGGAAATTTAAGGAGTTAGAATATTTTTAAGAAATTTCGATAGTTAGAAATTTGTGTATCGATGTATATAGAATTCGATAAGGAAACGAACTTAAAAATAGAATAGTATAAATAAAAAGAAAGTCTAGAATAAAATCTAGTAAGAATAGAAAGAGAAAAGTATACGTGTTGTAAAAGAGGATAATTGGTTTGAATAGTATTGATTTATTCGAGTAAGTAGTCTTGTCTGTTTTGACGTTAAATGTTATTCAGTCAAGGTCTGAGAGGTAATTATACCCCAACTTGGTTGATTTCATGATATACTGATAAGTAGCAAGATTCAGGCTCGAAGATCAATGTTGAATAAGAGATTTAGTTGAATAAATGTTTGGGTTGTTGTAACGATGTTTTACATAACATCCGTTTTAACCCAAGTAAGTGTAAGTTTGGAAATAGAACAATAAATATTTCCTAAGTGCAGAAATAAACAAGTTCAGAAAAGAGATGAGTAATTGGAATATTTTCCAATTATAAAGAGGAGATATTTTCTAAGTTTAGAAAACAAAAGAAGGCGATATATGGAAATGTTTTCCAAATAACGTAAAAGGCCAATATGGTTATTGAAAATATTTGGTTAACAAATATTGATAAAGAAATAGAGAAGAGATTTAATTAATGGAATATTAATTAAAGGTTCAGTGATTGTTGGATGTTTGGATGAACACTTGTTTTATTCGATAGTTAAATCATCGACTATCGAAACACTTGTTTTTATTCGATAGTTAAATCACAGACTATCGAAGTTTTGACCATCGTTGTCAATATGGAGAGACCGGTTGGATTATTATCCGAAGAACCACTCCATATCGGCAGTAGCGTGCGAATCAGATTATATAAGGATAATCGAAGACGGAGTAGAGTGCAAGGACTTTTTCTATTAATAGAAATAGTGCCTTCAGTTCATCCTGTTCCTGGATGACTTGTATGGATGAACGTCTGACAGAGTATTTCCAGAAAGGTCACGTACATTATTTTCTTCAACCGTACCAAGAGTGGAAGCGGAGAAGGGCACTTCTTTAGCTAACACGTAATGTACTGTTGTAGACGTCAATTAGTGATTTCCGATGGATCTGACAATGTGGCATTCGAAGTGAATCCGATGTGATGATACAGCGTAACCTCTGGCCTCAACAACCAGGAAATGACAAAAATCGGGCAGGCAGCATGGCTAAGTCGGTCGCTCCGAAGTAGGGTGTATAATCACCTATCTAGAGAATATTCATTTGCTTCTTTAAATCTATCAATGCTGTCCCATATATATATACGGGAACGGTTGCTGATCCCAACCGTTGGTGATACACATTCGATACACTCAAGCGACATGAGTGGTCGGTCATGTGTGGCTGAGTTGCAAGATGTTCTTGTTGAACTCCAGTGTATCGTTCCTAGAGTACACTGATCGGAAGGTGGTTCCATACCTTGTCATAGTTGGAAATCCATTACCCATACGTGCTTGCGGTTTTGATTGTATACTATATATGTAGAACGTGAGATGCAAGCGTTCTACTAGATTGATATCTATTTGTATTTAGATATTACTATAATATCAGAATGATATTGCTTTTCAAAGATGTTTGGATACTCATAAGGGAAAAACCCGTTCCGTTTTCACGGCGTGGTCTTATGAGATATCGTTTATTTCACAAGCTGTTTATAACTGTTTACTCATACCAGTCCCATGACTGACCCGGAGTTTATTTTCTATGTTTTTCCTAAACTCTTGGGTGCTCAAATTTGTACGAGCAGTCAAGTAGTTCAGGTGTTTACAGATATTCTTGGAGGAGCTTGGAGCAGGAGGCTTCAGCGTTAATTATCTAGTGTTATTTCCGCTGTAATTGTAAGTGTTGTACTCTGATGATGATGTAAGTATATACAGTTAAAAATTTGTATTTCAAAAGCTGTTATATATTATATTTTGTTCCGCTGCGTTGTGAGATTCTGTGTTGCTGTATGTTCTTCTCCTTCTTCTATTCTAAGTTTCTATCTTATCTATTCTCACCCTCTAACTTCTTTCATTAACAATCTGGAATTTTCGACTCTTGAACGGTTGTTCAAAGTCGAAAATTTTCGGGTCGTTACAGTTGGTATCAGAGCTTAGGTTGAGCGAATACCTAGGCTTGTTGGAATGTGCTCATTAGAGATAGGATCAGTAGTATCCTAGAACGAGTTGAGTGTATATATATACGAGAGAGCGTATTTGTTATTGATATAAAAACCGTTTTATATTGTGTTGACTAGTCTGTTGAGTAGATTATAAATTTTGGTTGAATCGTGGGACGCCACGAAGTCGATAGGAATTTATAAACACTTGAACAGAAGATTGGACACGATATTGTTTTCAAATAGTTAAGTTGATTGTTAGGATTATAATCGAATTAGATTATAAAACAGAAATAGTTATATATATAACTAGTGGAATTTGTATAGAAATAAGATATACAAATGAGATGAATTAAAATTGAATTCCAACCAGAATTCAGAATTTAAAATCCTGGGAGTTTGGGAAAATGTTTTTCTAAATGGATTTTGAAAGAAATAAAGCACTGAACTCATTCAGTAGCTGGGAAATAATTCTGATGATGGTCGCAACATCATCAGTGTTCATTTTCGAGTTTCTAAGTGATGAATTGCTGCCTTAGAAAAGTGTTTGTGGGAAAATTTGTTGAAAGAAAACAAGCTGGTTTGAAATTTCAAGTTTTGAATTTGAAATAGAAATGAATATATATGTATATATTTATGGGATTTCAATATTATTTTGAAATGAAAACCCTGGGAATTTAAATTCTGGAAATTTAATTTAACTTAAGCAAGTTAAATAGAGTAAAGTAAATAAATTGAATTGGAATCAATTTGAATGAATTCTAATGGAATATGAATTGGTGATAAACCATTCAGAATAAATGAATGTAAACATATATAATGTGCAATATGAGTGAAGCCAAAAAGTTCTGTTGGAACTAAAATGGTATAAGTATGAAATGTTGAGTTCCAGCTTAAGTTGATTTCGAAAAGTAATAGGTTAGTATCACTTTCTACCTTAGCAATTTCGAGGACGAAATTAATTTAAGTGGGGAAGAATGTATTGACCCGGATATTTCGTCGGTTAAATTTAAATATTTAATACGGTTTTAAATATTAATTTGATTAATTTAATGAATATTTATATTAAGTTATTAGTTTAATAATCAGTCTCGATTTTTATCGAATATATGAAATCGTCGTAGTACGAAATATAATTCAGTTCGAGGTTTAAAAACTGAATTAAATGCAGTTCAAATTATCAGTACAAAATTCTGTTTGAATCAGAATAATAATATTAATTTATTTTCAAAGAATTTATAGTTTGAAATTTAATTTAAAATCGATTTAAATTAATATCTTCTATAGACGATCAAATCGGGCTTCGTGACCTATCCCAATGTGTCCGGAACAGGGGTATTACCCTAGAATCGACAGTTGTTGGGTTCAAAAAGGAGTTCACAGTCAAGGAATATTTTAATGTAAGGATACCAGTTTTAAATTAGAAAAATATATATAATTTTTATGGATTTCCTTCTGCCAACAGATCAAAATCCGTGGCCTTCTCTCCTCCTAAATAAATTGGCCACGCAGTTCTAATTAAAACCACCTCCTCCTCACTGGTTAAAACATTGGCCACGCTCCTCTTCTTATATAATTGCGCTCCTCCCTTTTTCACTGCCACTCGCTCCTCTGTAAATCCATTTTCTTCAAACAACCGAAGCCCTTCTTCAAATTCGTTCGCAAGCTTCAAAACCAAAATCGAGACTCACGAATCAAAGACCGGGGAAAGGGAAAATCGCGATGGATTCTGGGGTTCGAACGAGGTGAGGTTATCGCGATTCAGACAGAGGGTTGCGCGACGACCTTGGCGAGGCAGAGGAGGAAATCAGGGCAACGAACGGAATCTGGTGGTACGGTGGACCTCGAGTTCGAAGTTAACTCAAATACTAGGGCTCGATTTGGTTAACTGATTTGTCGATGTAGGAGATTGGGGGATGGCAATGATCGAAGTAGGGTTTCTGACGTGCGTTTTGTATGGGTTCGGTGACGCGCACCTGAGTGCGTGAGCTGCTATGAACGCGACAACCTGGCATGTACTGTAGGCGAACTGCTTGGGTTCTGGTTGCTGTCAGTTTTTTGTTGTGATGCTTAAGAGATGGAAAGGGGGTGTCTCAGGTCTGTAGGGAGGTCGGGCTAGCATCGACAGTTGGGGTGGTTCCGATAAGGACTGCTGTTGGATTGCAAAAGGAAGGAAATGTTGACTGCCTGTGAGGTGTTCGATATAATGACTTAAGGAGAAGAAGAAAGAAATTAAGGCAAGGAGAAATCGAATGAAATAATCCGTTTGGAGTTCGAAGACTCTGGAATCGATGAAAAGAAATTAAATTTTTTACAAGTGCAAGTTAAACCCTGGTGAGTAAACTTCACTCACCTGTTCTTTAGAATTATTTTTATTTAGTAAAATATTTGTTGTTGCTTGTTTGAGTATCTTTTGGTTGATTTATATATATTAGTTATTTAGGCTATTATATATATATTGGGTTGATGATTGGTTGGATCCCCGCAGTCTCATTAGCGGATGCCCGCGGTACCATAGCGGATGATTACCCTATACGCCCCACGCTATAATTAGTGGATGACCTTCTATACCGCGATATTCTGCCACGAAGCAGAATGGGTATTATTTATGTGCTAACGTCTGTGGATGCAGGAAAACAGGTTGGAGGAATCCGACTGGATTCCTCAGAAATATATTATCTGTTTGTTTATTTATTTGCATATATACTGTCATATATGATGTGTTAGAAAAATAAATAATTGGTTGCTTTGTGTGTTTAAATATCACTGGGCCTAAGTGTTGATATTTATAAAAATATCATGAAAAGGATATTTGATTTAAAAGGGAAAATTCTATTTGTCTAAATAGAATTTGAATTTCGATATGGAATCCAAATATAGAATTTGAATAAGAGATTGAAATGTAGAATTTCAAAGAAGAATTGAAATGAATTGAAATATAGAATTTCAAAGGGATTTAAAATGGTTTTGAATATAGAATTCAAAAGGAATTTGAAAAAGGAATTCAAATAAGGAATTTGAATAAGGAATTTGAATAAGGAATTTGAATAAGGAATTTGAAAAAGGAATTTGAATAAGGAATTTGAATAAGGAATTTGAAAAAGGAATTTGAATAAGGAATTCGAATAAGGAATTTGAATAATGGAATCTGAACATAGAAAATTCAAAGTATAGAATTTGAAAATAGAAATAGAAATAAAAATTCAAGTATAGAAATTGAATATAGAATTTGAATATAGAATTTGAATATAGAAATTCAAATGGATTAGAATTCAAAGGGGTTGAAATGAATTTGGATATAAAATTCAAAGAGGATTATAAAGGATTTGAAGATAGGAAATTCAAACGGATTTTTAACATAGAATTTGAATAAGGAAATTCAAATGGATTTTTGAACATAGAATTTGATAAGGAAATTCAAATGGATTTTTGAACATAGAATTTGATAAAGGAAATTCAAATGGATTTTTAACATAGAATTTGAATAAGGAAATTCAAATCGATTTTTGAACATAGAATTTGATAAAGGAAATTCAAATGGATTTTTAACATAGAATTTGAATAAGGAAATTCAAATGGAATTTCAAGTATAGAAATTGAATATAGAATTTAAACGGGATTTGAATAAAGGAAATTCAAATTGAATATAGAATTTAAACGGGATTTGAATAAAGGAATTTCAAATTGAATATAGAAATTCAAGTGGGAGTTGAATAAAGGAAATTTGAATAAAGAGAATTCAAATAGGTTTGAATATAGAATTTGAATACAGAAATTCAATGGAATTCGAATATAAAGATAGAATTTGAATATAGAAATTCAAATGGATTTTTAATGGAATTTAAAATAAAGGAAACTCGAAGATAGAATTTGAATATAGAAATGCAATGGAATTTGAATATGGAATTTGAATATATATTTATATATATTCAAACGAGGTTGAAATATAAATTATAAACGATGTTAAACGTTTATATTTATATATATAATTAAAACGAACGCGCCGCGACGCGGTAGTTCGTGATTTGGCACGTCTAACTTCAATTGAGTATATAGAACTCAATTGAAATCGGAATTCGTTGAAACAAGAATCGTCGGGACCGATTGAATAATAGTTTTCTAATGAAAGAGAAAAATCTGGATTTCGTCGTATAGATTTTGAGTTAAGTCAAAACCAATTTTTCAGAAAAACAGCGCTACAACCTTTTTAAAACTATAAGGGTTTATTTAAATAAATATAAGGATTTTTAACTAAATAAAAATCCAAATCTCTATTTGAAAATATAGACTTGAGTTATAAAATATATACGAACACAAGTGAAGTAGAAGAAATGATTTTTGAAAACAAAAAAATCATATTTTGATTTTTGGATAGAATTAACTAAGTCGAAGAGAAATTAGTTAATCGAGTTTTTGAAGTTGAACTTGAAAAGGGAATTGGATTTGTAAATGTGTATTCGAAATCGAATATTGAACTAGAATGGAAAATGGAATTCAACGGTTTATAATCAAGTTAAAAATATATTTGAACATGTTATGTTCAAATATAAAAGAGAAATAAGCAAAAGAGCCAACTAACGAATTAGTTAGCGAATTAAGTTAAAAACGATTAGATTGAATTGAAATGAATTGGAAATGGATAGACATATGTTTAACAGGTTTGGAATAAAGTGGAGTAAAGTATAGAAGAGATATAAATAGAGTGCTCAACAAAAAGGTATGTATTTAATTCGTATATGAGATTTTATGCGCCGTATCGGCAAGCCGCTTGGCTTTTTCTTTTTCTTTTTGAGATAAGAAAGACCGGGGAAGCTATTTGAAATTTCCCGATGCTCCCGGTACAAAGGAGGTTATGGCGAATTTTTCCGGAAATTTAAGGAGTTAGAATATTTTTAAGAAATTTCGATAGTTAGAAATTTGTGTATCGATGTATATAGAATTCGATAAGGAAACGAACTTAAAAATAGAATAGTATAAATAAAAAGAAAGTCTAGAATAAAATCTAGTAAGAATAGAAAGAGAAAAGTATACGTGTTGTAAAAGAGGATAATTGGTTTGAATAGTATTGATTTATTCGAGTAAGTAGTCTTGTCTGTTTTGACGTTAAATGTTATTCAGTCAAGGTCTGAGAGGTAATTATACCCCAACTTGGTTGATTTCATGATATACTGATAAGTAGCAAGATTCAGGCTCGAAGATCAATGTTGAATAAGAGATTTAGTTGAATAAATGTTTGGGTTGTTGTAACGATGTTTTACATAACATCCGTTTTAACCCAAGTAAGTGTAAGTTTGGAAATAGAACAATAAATATTTCCTAAGTGCAGAAATAAACAAGTTCAGAAAAGAGATGAGTAATTGGAATATTTTCCAATTATAAAGAGGAGATATTTTCTAAGTTTAGAAAAGAAAAGAAGGCGATATATGGAAATGTTTTCCAAATAACGTAAAAGGCCAATATGGTTATTGAAAATATTTGGTTAACAAATATTGATAAAGAAATAGAGAAGAGATTTAATTAATGGAATATTAATTAAAGGTTCAGTGATTGTTGGATGTTTGGATGAACACTTGTTTTATTCGATAGTAAAATCATCGACTATCGAAACACTTGTTTTTATTCGATAGTTAAATCACAGACTATCGAAGTTTTGACCATCGTTGTCAATATGGAGAGACCGGTTGGATTATTATCCGAAGAACCACTCCATATCGGCAGTAGCGTGCGAATCAGATTATATAAGGATAATCGAAGACGGAGTAGAGTGCAAGGACTTTTTCTATTAATAGAAATAGTGCCTTCAGTTCATCCTGTTCCTGGATGACTTGTATGGATGAACGTCTGACAGAGTATTTCCAGAAAGGTCACGTACATTGATTTCTTCAACCGTACCAAGAGTGGAAGCGGAGAAGGGCACTTCTTTAGCTAACACGTAATGTACTGTTGTAGACGTCAATTAGTGATTTCCGATGGATCTGACAATGTGGCATTCGAAGTGAATCTGATGTGATGATACAGCGTAACCTCTGGCCTCAACAACCAGGAAATGACAAAAATCGGGCAGGCAGCATGGCTAAGTCGGTCGCTCCGAAGTAGGGTGTATAATCACCTATCTAGAGAATATTCATTTGCTTCTTTAAATCTATCAATGCTGTCCCATATATATATACGGGAACGGTTGCTGATCCCAACCATTGGTGATATACATTCGATACACTCAAGTGACATGAGTGGTCGGTCATGTGTGGCTGAGTTGCAAGATGTTCTTGTTGAACTCCAGTGTATCGTTCCTAGAGTACACTGATCGGAAGGTGGTTCCATACCTTGTCATAGTTGGAAATCCATTACCCATACGTGCTTGCGGTTTTGATTGTACACTATATATGTAGAACGTGAGATGCAAGCGTTCTACTAGATTGATATCTATTTGTATTTAGACATTACTATAATATCAGAATGATATTGCTTTTCAAAGATGTTTGGATACTCATAAGGGAAAAACCCGTTCCGTTTTCACGGTGTGGTCTTATGAGATATCGTTTATTGTCACAAGCTGTTTATAACTGTTTACTCATACCAGTCCCATGACTGACCCGGAGTTTATTTTCTATGTTTTTCCTAAACTCTTGGGTGCTCAAATTTGTACGAGCAGTCAAGTAGTTCAGGTGTTTACAGATATTCTTGGAGGAGCTTGGAGCAGGAGGCTTCAGCGTTAGTTATCTAGTGTTATTTCCGCTGTAATTGTAAGTGTTGTACTCTGTTGATGATGTAAGTATATACAATTAAAAGTTTGTATTTCAAAATCTGTTATATATTATATTTTGTTCCGCTGCATTGTGAGATTCTGTGTTGTTGTATGTTCTTCTCCTTCTTCTATTCTAAGTTTCTATCTTATCTATTCTCACCCTCTAACTTCTTTCATTAACAATCTGGAATTTTCGACTCTTGAACTGTTGTTCAAAGTCGAAAATTTTCGGGTCGTTACAATATAAGCAAGGCAACATTGATATGGTCTGCAAACTCAACAAGTCCATATATTGCCTAAAGCGGGCACCTCGAATTTGGTTTGAGAAATTAAAATCAACTCTGATTAAGCTGAAATTTATTCCATCAAAGTTTGGTAATTCTCTATTTACCACATTTAACAATGACATAGTTATTTATATACTGGTCTATGTAGATGATTTCATTGTTACTGGTAACAATAACAATGACCGGTAAAAATGAGATCAAAACACTAGTCAACCAACTAAATAGAGAATTCTCTATTAAAAATTTAGGTGAGCTACACTATTTTCTTGGCATTGAGGTTAATAGAATTTCAGAATCATTAATTATTCTAAGTTAGAATAAATATATTTCTAAAATTTTACTGAAAACCAAAACGGACCAAGCTAACAGCTTGCCTACACCAATGGCAACCAATTTTCAATTATCAAAATTTCAGGGTGAGCCCATATAGAATGAAAAGGAATATAGAATGAGTTTGAGTGCTCAACAATATGCAACTATTACAAGACCAAATATTACATTTTCTGTGGATAAAGTTAGTCAATTCATGCAAAATCATCTGGATGAGCACTGGAAGGCTGTCAAAAGGATTTTGAGATACTTAAAAGGGACCATTAATCATGGTCTCATATTATAATCTTGTTCTTATATTAATCTATTTGGGTTTGCAAATGCTGATTGGGGAAGTGACCCGCATAATAGGAGGTCGACAAGTGGATATCGTACTTAGGTTAGAATCCTATTTCATGTTGTTCAAAGAAGAAGACTACAGTGTCTAGGTCAAGCATAGAAGCAGAATTTAGAAGTGTGGAAAGTGCAACTACTGAGATAATAAGAATTTAATCTTTATTAAGTGAGTTAAAAGTCAATGTCAACAAAGCTACACTATGGTGATAACCTCAGCATTGTGTCTCTAATAGCTTACCCTATACTTCACTCTCGAACCAAACGAATTGAATTAGACTTATACTTCATCTGAGAACAAGTGTTGAAGAGAAATCTCAGTGTTAATCATGTTCCAGGCACACATAAGAGAGAATACTTATTAACTAAAGCCTAATCAACAACAAACTTCAACAGATTCAAAAAGGACATATGCATAAGTGAAAACAAGGTTCATTGTTGTACCAGAGTGAACCTTTCGAATAAGGGACATAGAAGAAGTGACTGTAAAGCGGATACGAGTATTTGCAATCTCTAGGAACGAATGATAACCAAATTGCACAAAAGCCATCGTCGTCCAGACAAAAGCCATACGAAAGCAGAATCTTAAGAAAAATTCAAGCATATGCAAGAAGGACAGAGACACAGAAATCTTATTATCTCAAAAGTCGCAACACCTACCTTCAAGTTCTGACTCTCTCAGCATCGACAGATCTCAAGTGAAAAAAGCCAAATCTGAAGTCAGATCTACTGTCAACAAAGCTTCAGGAGCTCGAAGGAAAGTAGTAGAAAGTGCCATATTTATAATTTGAAGAATTGGTGATCTCAGACATTTCTAATTCTCGGACTCGACAACCCTAGGTTTTGAGGGAGAGAGTTAGAATAATGTACAAGGACACAGAATAATATGTTAGATATATTACATTTATGGGCTTACCTTGTAATATAACATTACAACCCATTAAGCCCAATTGGTGATATTTGTCCGTTATACAAAACTTTATATATAGCAACCCATCGTTCTATGTATATTTTCATCCAAGCAATAATACTACAATTCATTTCTTTCTCTTTTGCATCTTCTTAATGTAATTCAATAAGTAAGCATCGACAAGTAATCATAGAAATAATCAAAAATGTGAAAAACACAACAATAAATTTGACAGACAATGAATCAGAAACTGTTAAAAAAAATTGGTATTAAGTAAATTTAGAACTTGGTACCAATCAACTGAAACATGTAAAAGGAAAACAGAGGCCTAAGAAACAAAAATAGAAAATAGATATTAATTTTGTATCAAATTGAAGTATGCTAAAAGATATCTTACGAAAGATAAACCCTTATTTATGTGACTTTTAGATCCCATAAGTGAGACATATTGTGTCACAATCTGTGTCTCGATAGATCCCATAAATCATTTGCCAACACATTAAATGATAACAAAAAGTAAGTACATGTCCACTTGCTGCCTTAACCAAGCTGGAAACAATCTCTTGGTTGGGGTTTGGTTATATATACTGGTCTTCCCTGCAAATAAGCACAAGAAAATAGCATTATACTTGAAAAATTATTATATAAGGCATTAACTGCCTACTCAACATTGATTTAATATGCACCGCATGTAATAGTTTTTGGCATGCAAGAGAATGTGAAACAGACACGCTGAATTCAGTCTCCTTTTCATTCATAGCATCACTGATGATACACTACCACAAAAGTGGGCATATTCGACACTAATTTGTGTGCGTTGCATGAAAAGTGTGGCGAAAGCTATGCTTTCTTTGATCTTCTGCAACAATATTCATATGTTGTTGCATTATATGTGAATGCACTGTTGCGGTGGGAATTCTAGTGTTTTGACGTGCAACACCAGTTAAAAGCGTAGCATTACATATATATAATCCAGCTCAGCGATCTGCCTTATCAATATATTAAAACCCCAACCGTAGATGCAAGATTAATCCAACGGTTCAAACCATCTGTTGGTCTGATGATCTTAACGATAGCCATCATCCAATCATTGACAGCCACGTCATTGCATTATTTTGACGAAATTTTGGCGCGATCTTCTCCCTTCACGAAATTGTTTTCTTCTCTATCATCTAATCGTTTTCCCCCTTTTTACTATAGACAAAAATTTAAACCTAAATTCACGTCAGTATCACTCCTCTCCTCGACAGCAAATTCTATTCTGAAAAGGTTGAAGCTTTGAAATGCTTTCTAGCTTTGATTGCTTAGGGCATTGACATCGCCAGTTTTTTCACTCAGGTTCAGTTTGTATAGCACTGTGAATTAGTTACGCTTGTTATAGATTGGATTATGAGTAATTAGTAAGTAGTTCATTTGTTACACTTTGGAAAACCCATTCGCTTATGAGTAATTAGTTGCTTGGACATCCCAAACTTAGGGAAACCCGTTCGCTTATGAGTGATTAGTCGATGAAATATTAGATTATGAGTAATTAGTTGCGCTTTGACCATTGATTTGGGATTTGGGATTATGCTGAGGTTTATTCGAAAATTGTACCCAGCAATAAACCATGAGAACCGGGCTATTGGCATGAAAAAGACATTGGTTTATTATAGAGATCGAGCTAGTTAAGGAATGGGGACTGTACAGTCGAAAGTGATTTGCACTTTGCGTTCATTTACACTGACATATAATTGTATGCTTGAGGTTTTGTGATACATATACATGTGTAGTAATGCGGTGTGTTTGCACTGCGGTGTGCTTGAGGCTAACAATTTCCCGATCCGGACGAGTCGTTCACCCGTATCTTATAACACGCACAGGTATTTTCCATTTGATTTTGGAAACTACCAATTTCAATGTTTCGATTTTGGAAACATATGCTCAGTTTTGCATCAGTTCATACCATACACATCCAAAAAATGACATACAACTGTATGCTTGAGGTTTTGTGATACAAATACATGTGTCGCACTGCGGTTTTGTGATTCAAATACCCGTATCTAACATGCACGCACAAGTATTATAAGGCAGCATCAGTCCATACAATACACATTAGTTCATACCATACACGCACAAGTATACACACATGCACAAGTATCATAAGGCAGCATCAATCAGTTCATACCATACACGCACAAGTATATACACACGCACAAGTATAATAAGGCAGCATTGATCAGTTCATACCATACACATCCAAAAAATAACATACACATCCACATCCAAAAGTATCATAAAGTTAACTTAATATATACACATCCAAAAAATGAAATTATAGTAGCATCAATTCATACCAGATCAGGGTTGCGGGGCAGTGGAACTTCCAACTGATTCGTTAGGGCTTTGCGGCTGTGGGAGAGCCGGTCCGAAGTGAGCAGCCGCATGTGATGGACCCGCAGCATCAGGATAAGGGGTGAGGTAGTTTGGCCAGTCAAATTCCTGATCAACTTCTATATCTACCCACTGATCATTCCTCTGGTTCATTGGGGCTTGGTTATCAACATGTATGTCATGGGCGGCTTCCGGAAATAAGCTTGGCAAGGGGGGTAGCTCAGCAGCTTCTTGTATCATTGCATTAAATCTTTCATCTGAATCCATTTCCCATTCCCATCCGTAATGATGCAAACATGGAACCACCTCTTCCTCCCTATTGCTCACAAAAAGAAGTTCAGGCCTTGTCCCAGGATGAGCATGGGTACAGCGCTAAACCTTAATGAAGTAAACCTTGTTATTGATTTGAGCAGCAAAAGTATTTATATTGCCAATGCCTTCATAAAATTGCATTTTCAGGTAGAAAGATGTATGGTCATACTGAGACCAGTAACAGTCGTCAATTGCAAGCACACGTCCCATTGGCTTCATTACTTCTTCAACAGTAGGAACATTACTCTTTAGGAACTCGGGAAAGCCATCAACTTTAGCCCATGATTCCACTTCTAACGCTGGTGAGGGCTCAAATTCTTCATCAGACCATGATTGCAGGTAAATAGCACCACCAGGTTTTGTAAAAACTTTCAACATTAGGGAATGATCACGAATTCTGTACGATGGGCATGATACTAGAAAAGAGTTGTTGGGTATTACCCGTATAGGCCACGAATTATGATTGAGAGCCACCTTAAGAACGTCTTGCACAGCTTCAAAATTCCAATGTCCCTTGATAATAGTGGCTGTGATGTATAGAGACGAGTCCATTGTTTTTGTTTCTTTTTAAAATTTTGAAGATTGGGGTTTAGGGGATATGGAGGAGATGATGTTCTGACGCTGGAAAGGATGTGCGAGGGACCCAATGGATGGTGTCAGGCATATATGTGAATTGGAAATGCTTGCACAGAAGACGAAGCATACTCAATTCTATTTCTGATGAGGTGGCACGTAGTGACCAATGCTGATTGGTCAACTGTTATAATTGTATGCGTAACTCACTAAGATTTATAAGTTAATTAGATGGCCAAATGCACAGATGCATGCACACAGCACATTTGCACTTATCAAATTAATAACTTGTAAATTCAAATTGCAGGATCTGAAATGACGAGGGGAGATACAGCCGGCAAGTGGAGGACCTGAAATGACATAGAGATACAGTTTCTGGTTCATGGCATTGCTACTTTGTAGAATGCACACTAATCATATTTATTGGCACTTGTATTGAAGGTGGTATGTGTTGGCACTTTTACTACTTTTAAATTATGTATTTGATCGTATGTGTTATATATTTGATCGGATGTATTGAAGGCGGTATGTATTGAAGGTTTGAATGTGATGATGAATGTAACAGATGTGTTTCTTCTATGTAAAAAACCAATATTGCAAAATTTATAATTAAAGCGTTGTATTTGCCTTCTTTTACTGTTGCATTTGCTTTTTTCCTGATGTCGTGTTTCAAGATAATGGTGTCGCATTCCATAATACAGTGGTGTTGCATTACGTAAAATAGTAGTAAGTCCACGTGGCACGTAAACGCCACAGCTGACATGGCATGTGACACGTGTGCAGCTGACGTGGAGATCTGACGTGTCGTGTGACACGGTGGCAGCTGACATGGAAAGCTGACGTGGCCACCGCTATCGCGACCTGGTACCCAGGATCTAACTAATTTTCAAGCAACGCTGAATAATGTTGCATTATGTACAATTAGTGTTGCATTACGTCTATAACGCAACACTTTCTTTCTGTGGCAGTAGATGTGCTAAAGCGTTGCCTTAGATGGCTAATGCAATGGTCGCGGTTGCCACGCCCCCTGGTGTTGCCTATTTGAAAAAAGGGTCTACTGCAACGCTTTTTTGATCTACGGCCACAGTAAAATAGTGTCGAATATGCCCATTTTTGTAGTAGTGATATATATGTTTCTCATGGATGAACAACAGTATTGCCCATAACTTCCAAGCCATAATTGTGTCAAAAATGATTTACCTAGATACATTTTTGCTAATATATTTCTTGCTTAACCATGCAATTTTCAAGCCGTAAAATCTTGCAGATTTATAAGAAAATGAATTTTAGTACTCACACTTTATTGTTAAGTTTCAATTCAAGCTTATTACTATTACTAGAAAGAATTTATCAATCAGTTACCTGCATAATCACATATTTTCATGACAATAAATGGCAAACATTTTCAATTTTCTCTCTAATATTTTATCTTAATCTCAGGAAATTTCATTGAAAATTGATATGCCAAATACAGTTAGTATAATTTTCTTTATATAGAAGATTAATTTATTTCGGTGTACCTACACTTATTTAATCCTTTTTTGTGTGAAATGCGCAGCATGACTAACGTGTCCTCCAATTTAAGAAACTTATAATTTTCAGTATAGTATTTGTAACACCACATGTTTTTCTATGAATATTAATAGATGAATTAAAAGAATACTTAATTTTATAAGTGACAACTAAGTAAAATAGACTATACCACCGCGTTCGTCTCAAAATTCTGGTCAAGATGGACCTAAAGTTTGCATTAAACGGATAATGTATGAGAAAGTTATGGACCTTGGAAGTTTGTATACATATAAGGGAAATATATGTATATATATAAATTAATAAAATAAAAAATCAGCCTAAAATTCAAGAAAAATTTCCAAACAGTGGAAGCGTGAAGGCACAACGCCAAACCGACCTATTTTATGGATCGACCCAGGTCTCGGGTCGACCCCAGGGTCAACTCAGTGTGTTTAGAATCGACCCCGTCGGCCTAGAATGGTCTTTGAGGAAATTTTGTGTTTTAGGGCTTATGTGTAGAACTGTGGTTGGCTGGGTGACATGACTCTTTGGTTTATATGGCTTTGATGACTCCTATGCTAATCTAAAGGCCATGGTTTGCCTAACACACCTATAAATACATATCCAAACCTAAACCCTAATTCTATTATTCACTCTCATGGCGCCTCCATGTCGCCAAACTCTCATCTAAACCTAGCCGCCACTAAAACCTAAATCAAATCAAAAAGTTTCTCATCAACTTAGAGGATTAATCAATATCAAGTTAGAGTTCTCCAACAACAACAAGTGATTCAATTATCTTTTCTAATCCAAACGATGTAAGTTCAGTTATTTTTAGATTTGAACACCTAAATCTAGTCTTGACATGTAATAAGATGAAATTGGGACTATGCCTGATTCTAAGTTGTTCTTTTGCTTCTATTCTTATTCTCATGATGCTATTGTCATCAATTTATCTTGTTGTACATCAGTTTTTCATGTTCATGATGATGTTCTTATCAAGTCTTAGCCTTCATGCCTATGATGATATTTTCATGCCTATTTCCTCTCTGTTCTTATTTTATGCAACTTCTATCTCCCCTTATTTATTTTCTTTTATTGAACCTGGGATAACTTCGAACCTAGGCTGAAATCGCGAAATACGAATGTTTGGAATATGGGAAATATTGGGTATTGCCTATTTGGGTGAATTTATGGGCATAACATGTTTGGTGAAATTATTGGGCGTAATTTGTGATGGATATGGGGTATTATTATTATTATGATTATTGCAAGTTTGGGTAAATTGGCATGTAAATCAATATTTAGGCATATGTAAATTGGCATGTCATATGTAAATTGGCATGTAAATCAATAATTGGGCATATGATAATCGACATATAAAAATTGGATTTTGGACATAAGTGGAAAGTATGTAATTTAATTAAATCTAATGGCCGCCTAAGATACGAGGTTAGATTTGAGTTGTGGTGTAAGGCTACCCGGAACCGCCCGACACATCCAGCAACCACAACGACAACAATCTAATGTGAGAGGTCAAAGGCGAAGATTAGATGGGTAATAATGCCTAACACGAGGTTAGAATGAGTTTGTGGTGTAAGACTGCCCGGAACCGCCCAGCACATCCAGCAATCGCGAACAACAAGTCTAACGTGAGAGGTTAGCGCATTAAATGCTTGAACCCGAGGTTGGAATGGTTTTGCAGTGTACGACTGCCTTGAGCCGCCCGGCAAGATCCAGCTATCGCAAATAAGTCCAATATGAGAGGTTGATGCATTAATAAATAATTAATGCTAAACAAACATGTTAAGTATGGTAGGGTTAAGTCAACATGCAACACCTAAGCAATATGACATGACAAGTGGGTGGGTCAAGTAACTCGACTGGATTAATGACACTTAACTAATATAACATGATGAATCATGGGTTAAGTAAACTTTAATTAATTGATTGATGACACTTAACCAATATGGGGGTATACGAATAGAACCTAGGAAAACCCTAGTAACGGGACCCTTTTCAGCAGTAACCCACATTAGGTATCGACGGGACCCTAAGCTAGGCAGAGTGGGGCACGATTACTGGGTTGATTATAAGCGGTCAAAATAGCGGCAGGTGGTACCGCAGTGCATGTTCCAACGGATTCCGGGCGTGCACGTAATTCCGGCATGGGAAAATTTAGACACTGAGTACCAAGTAGGTATAAAGCCATGCACTCTAGAACTGTATTGGGTTGCCACCCTAGGAAATGATACACCTTATGGTGGGACCAGCACAGGTATCTACAAGTAGGGGCCGGGTTAATACAAACACATGCAGAACGTTATGAGTAAGAGCCGATCAATTAAGATAGGTACGGTGGGGACAGGTAAACTGTCAATATGAGGTTGGACCCTCATCATGAGATATGTACCTATAAAACTATCATGTGGGAAATAGGGATCACTTATCTTGTTTTGTAACAAATGGCATTAGTTGAACGCTAGTTAGGTGGTGCAAAGAAATTAGGAATCAGTACGATACCTTATCATGTTCTAGTCTTATCTTATGCTTATCTCGTTATCTTGTGATGCTTATTATCATGGTTATGTCTTGTATCTAGTTTATTTATGTCATGATATGTTTACATGCTGAAAGTCACCGGACTTACCAGGCTTTATGTCTGACTCTGTTTTTGTTTCGCCTTCTTTCTTTCGTTTCCCCCCTCCCCCCAGGTCCACTTGGAGGGAATACCACCGCTTAGTTCAGATTCTTTTCAAGCTCGAAGATTGTGATGTATCGCTTTGGACTCTTTGCTTTACTACTATGGATGACTATTGCTTAATTGGGGAATTATGTTATGTTATTTTGTATTATGCTTCTTTTGAGAAACAAGACAGATATTTGATATTTTGGTGTTGATGTTTGAAACAACCCTTATGAAAGTTTATCCGATTATGCTACTATGGAATAAAAGTTCTAATTGTTTTCCGCTGCTTAAATTTGTCTGTTTTGTAATTTTATTGGTTCTATACTCTTATGACCCCCACTAAAGTAAAAGCATTCCCTTTGTGAGCAACCTTAATTGAGGTGGGGTGTTACACGTGGTATCAGAGTTGAAGGTTACCAGAACGGATAAAAGATTTTGAAAACTATTTTCAAATGCATATTTTAAAGAAAATATTTTCAAAACCATGATTTAAAGAAGCATTTTCAAGGAAAAGTATTGTTATTTTAAAAAGGCATATTCCCCAAAGCCATATGCACTATCCTTCTTTTCTTTGTTATGAATCCTTTCCTTTTTCTTTTCAGCATGTCTGGGGACCCGAGATACCTGAGGGTGTTCCGATACCCGCTTGGTTCAGGCGATACCTAGAGGCTAGGGCCACTGCCGTGGGCCCCACCAACGTTCCTCCTCCCCCATCTGTTGTCGCTCCTCGCATAGATGCTTTTGCTAAGATTTGTAAGGACTTCCATGCTATGGGCTGAAAGATCTTTAAAGGGACTGAGACGTTTGTTGAAGCACGGAACTGGCTCAAGGAAAAAGAAGAGTTGTTTGCTATCTTTGAAGTGGATGATAGGAGGAAGATACAATTGGCCGCTTGGCTAATGAAGGAAGAAGCCTCTTACTGGTGGGAGGTTACTAGTGCTGAGCAACTAGTTGAGACTTGGGTGGACTTTAGGCGGAGGTTTGAGATGAAGTTCCTCTCGCCAGTTGAATAAAGCCTACAGATGGAGAAGTTTCTAGCACTCAAACAAGAGAGTATGTCGGTCAAGGAATACGTCAACAAATTCAATTTTCTTGCAAGATTTGGGTTGGAGTTGGTAGACACACCTCACAAGAAAGCTTTACATTTTGCTAGAGGCTTGAATGAACCATTGCATGGTCTAGCTATGTCCCATATTCCAATGGGTGCAACTTTTGAGAGATTGGTCGACAATTCGCTATTACGTGAAGAAGACAAGGGTGGGAAGAAAGAAATGAAGAAGGATGAACCTCAAAACAAGAAGGCGGACAATAAGAAGGGTGGAAAGAACAACAAGCCACGCGACAAGAGGAGGTGTAACTATTGTGGTATCATTGGCCACATCGCTAAAGACTGTAGAAAGAAGAAGAGGAAGACGGGTGGTTGTTTCCATTGTGGCGAGATAGGACATATGGTTAAGGATTGCCCAAAGAAGCAAGGGCAAAGAGTAGGACCTTATAGAGGGCAAGTTCATGCTCTCATAGCAACCACTCAAGAGAGAGGTAGAAACACTTCCGTTGAAAGTTTAGTTTTTCTTGCTGATCATCCTGTACGCACTCTTTTTGATTCTGGTGCATCGCATTCTTTTATATCCACTTATATAGTAGAGTCTCTGCACCTTAGTACATGTATGGTAGAGGATCCCTTTGTTGTCTCAAATTTGATTGGCGGTTCGGTTCATTTATCTATGATTTACTTGGATTTGGGAATATATATACACTTAGTGTTGAGTTTCGATGCAATGCATATGTTCTTGGTTTCATGGGCTATGGGTTGATTCTAAGGATGGATTGGTTATCCAAAAATGGTGCCATTCTCGATTGTGAAAGGAGGGTAGTTAGACTTTTGACTCGTCTCGGTAATACCCTCGAAATCTCGTGTAACCCCAAGGGTTCTGTCTTGCTTAGTTACCTAGAATCTCTTGACGCATCTGTTGAAAATTTGCAATTTGTTCTAGTAGTCCGTGAGTATCTCGATGTCTTTGATGAGGTGAAGGGTTTACCCCTAAAACGTGAAATAGATTTCCGCATATACTTGGTTGATAATGCCAAACCCGTTGCTTTACCCGTACGACACATGGCTCCTAGGGAAAGGTAGGAGCTTAGTAAACCAGTTAAAGAGTTGCTTGAGAAGGGGTTTATTAGGCGAAATATTCCTGAATGTGGTGCTCCAGTTGTATTCGCTACTAAGGCGGATGGTTCACTTCACTTATGTGTGGATTATAGAGAGTTAAACAAGCCGACTAAGAAAAATAGGCACCCACTTCCACGAATAGATGATTTGTTTGACCAGCTTGTAGGTGCGTCCATTTTCTCATAACTAGATTTGGCTAATAGTTTTCATCAGCTAAGAGTGGCTGAGGACAGTATAGACAAGACTATTTTTAGGACCCCTGACGGTTTCTTTGAATGTCTCGTCATGCCTTTCGGTTTGACGAATGTACCCGCCTATTTTGTTGACTTGATGTGTAGGGAGTTTAAGGAGTTCCTTAATAAGTTTGTGGTAGTCTTCGTGGACGACATCTTGATTTTCTCAAAGAACGAGGAAGAACATACTTTGCATTTGAGGGCAGTCATGGATACCCTTCGAGCACATCAACTTAAAGCAAAGATCTCCAAATGTCACTTTTGGAGAGAAGAAGTAAGGTTTCTAGGACATATGGTGTCCAAAGACGGGATAGCTGTGGACCCAAGTAGTTGTGGTGCAAGAATGGAAGATCCCAAAGAATGCAACAGAGGTGTGAAGCTTTCTTGGATTAGTGGGCTATTATAGGAAGTTCATTAAGGACTTTACGAAGATATCAGCCCCACTTACTAGACTGACGAAGAAGAATCCATCCTTTGCTTGGGACATTAATTGTGACATTGCTTTCCAATGATTGAAAAGGGCTCTTACAACAGCCCCAGTGTTGACATTGCCAGATGGTAGTAAAATGTTTACAGTATACACGGATGCATGTGGTACGGGACTAGGCGCTATCTTGATGCAAGAAGGGAAGGTAGTAGCTTATGGTGGTAGACAATTGAAAGTACATCAGAAAAACTACACAACCCATGTCCAGAGTTAGCTACCATCGTTTTTGCGCTTAAGTCTTGGTGCCATTATCTTCTAGGTGAGAAGTTTGAATTGTATACTGAACATAAATCGTTGAAGTACCTTTTCTCGTAGAAAGATCTTAACTTGAGGCAATAAAGGTGGATGGAGTTCTTAGCATCCTACGATTTTGAGATCGCATATA
>JASFAX010000323.1:0-68579 GCA_030737875.1 Allium sativum
CGATTCCATAAAACATAAACTTATGCGGAACACACGATCTCAAAAATATCCAAATTTGTGTACACTTCCTAATTTTCACTTAACGGTTCAAAAATTCCCTTGTATTCCATTTTCAGTGTACGGGGGTAAGAGTTCCATTTCTTTCTAAACTTAGTTCTTAAGCAGGCTCCACTAAACCTAGATTTTTATATACCATGTAATATTTATATTTTTCCCGAAAATACAAATACGCTCACTCGTAATTTTTCCCAGGGAAAACTAAACCTATGCTCTGATACCAGATGTAACAACCCGTGATTCGACAGACCGAATTTTTCTCAAAATCCAGTCCATCGAACCCCGAGCTGAGTGTCCTGGTATCCTGCAGAGAAGGCAGAGAAAGAAACCATGTCAGAACTTGATAAAGCAACTCGCAGCAGAAGTAATTAAATATAGTTTTTCCGAACGTAACTATACCTCATTCATAATACTGCTATGTCAGTATTTAAGCTATATCATCTCTGTCTTGTACCTAACCTGCACATGTTTTGAGGAGGGGGTCAGAACATAAGTTCTGTGTGAGTGTAGTTATAATAAACTCCTGTATACTCTACATGTACCGTTCAGTTACGGTTTCTGGTCTCGTTAGGTTATTTACCAAATTGGCCTTTTTGACCCAACCCGTGTCATTCCCACCCACTCACTAGCATAATAACCCAACTCGTACAGTCCTTTCATGTATGTGTACAATCCCTTACCGTAATTACTACGGGCCCTAAGCCTGTCTTTCGCACTACCTTACCGTAGTTCCATCATCCTAGAAAACTCGTTCGGACTACTACCTTTGTCCTAGCTCTAAATTTCCGAATGTTCGTTTGGAATTCGTGCCACCTAGGACCACTAGGGATTATGCAACTTACTAAACGTTCTCGCAACTCGGTCTGGGTCCAAGCCACCTAGGGCCACTAGGGATTATGCTACCCACCGACAACGCCCCTTTTTCCCACGTATACATCGTGAATCGTTTTTCCATGTCTATTCGCACATGTGTCTCAACGTGCCACCCGAGTCCCGTGACCGGGCAAAACAGGAAATACGGGACTCGGTCGGGAGCTTTAGATTGTCTGCCGATGCAGATGTCAAGGTCTGTTTTTGTAACCGTGGCTATGGTCCCACGGGACCCCTCCCTCAACTACTGAAAGGCAATCCAAGAAAGATCATGTATGAGAACTGTACTCACGACCTCAACTATGCCCCACTTTCCTATTGGCCAACCTCACCCATGACTCGATAGCAAGTGCATGGTCTGTTGGGAGTTCTCTGCCTTTCCGTTCGTACACGATTGACTCAAGATGGTAGGTAGTCGACGACGCGCTATCCAGGGCAAAAACAAGAATCGACGACTCCACGCTAATCCATCCCAGTCTTTAGGTTGCTCGCATAGCAACCAAGGCATACTCTTGGCTCTTCTACCGCAGACCTTAACCTCTGTGAGGCCAGGTTTCATGGACCATCCGCCACCTCACAGAGGGATACCAAGAGTACCCTCACGTCCCCCGAAGCTACCACTTCGTCACCCAGTTCGTTGGAGCCTTTATCTAAGTCAGATAATTCGTTCCTCTCGTATACTAAGCGATGATCTACCGTATCAGGTTACACATCTATATATGAACTGGTCCCACGTCCTTGGCTAAGAATTTTTGACTTAGTTATCTTTGACTAAGGTTTACCACTTAGCTTCCTTTCCCGTTACCCTTGTTAACTACGTTTTTCCTACTTAGTCCCTCTAACTAGGGTTTCAGTCTAATGGGTTAAGTGTTGCCCAAGTTTTAGACTTAACCCGTCCACGAATCATTCCAAGGGCGGCTAAGTATTCAAGTTCAAGTCCTTAACCCTATCCAATTACTATTTTTAGATTGGTTAAGTATATTCAAACGGTTCGCGACTTAGCCTTATCGAATCATCGTGTATAATTGATTAAGTATAAGTTACTTAACCCCATTAAATTATCATGTTAAGTTGGTTAAGTATTGGTTACTTAACCACATTAAATTATCCTGTTAAGTTGGTTAAGTATTGGTTACTTAACCACATTGAATTACCAAGTTTATATTGGTTAAGTGTTTAACTTAACCCCATCGAATTACCGTGTTTAGATTAGTTAAGTGAAGGTTACTTAACCCCATCCCCTAATTGTCTTATATGGTTAAGTGTCATTAAGGAACCAAGTCCGGTTTAACTTAACCTTCCCATTCGTGTCATGTCGGTTAAGTGTCATTAATCAAGATTACCTAACCTTTTCATGTGGCATTAATTAGATTAATGCACCTCAACCTCTCACATTAGACTTTGTTGTGGCTACTAGTTAAGCCGGGCAGGTCCGGGTAGATTTACACCACAACCTAGTCTAACCTCGGGTTTTAAGTGCTACATGACCAACTACCCACATTGGGTCCTATTGTTTGTAGCCACTAGTTAAGCCGGGCGGGTCCGGGTAGATTTATGCTACAAACTCAACCCAACCTCGAGTTGGTCACCTTCATGTTTGATCTAGTGTCATGTCCATAATCATGTTTTGCAAGCGTAATCATATGCCAACTTTCGGGCTATGTTTTCAAATCATGTCTCATGTCATTTAAACTTTGCCTAACCACCCATAACGTTTTCCCCATCGCACGTATGTTTGCATCAACACGAATAGATCAAGAGGGAACATATAAACATGACAAAGTGGGCGTAAAATGGCAAAGTAGTCACAAGTTAAACATGGTGAGGCTAAGGGTATCCTACACAACTTGCATATGTGGTGTTTTGTTCCTAAACATGTATGACACTAACTTAGCAACATAGGGGGATAGCATGGCAAAAGTGAATCATACATGTAACTAGCATTAAGTTTTAGCATCATAGGCAAGTTATCATAAGGTTCATGAAGTGTTATAGGTTGCATTGTGCAAAATCACCACATAAAGCTCATGGCTTTCTACCTAAAAGTCAACATGAACGTTACTAGGTTCATGATAGGTAAGCATTAGGTCCTCAAGCGTTACACGAATCCTATTTTAACTTGCTATATGTTCATGCTAATTCCAATCCATGATTCATATGTTCGAACGATCATAGCATTTTACACAAAAGGTTGTTATAACACCACTCACCTAGGTTGGTGCCTTCTATGCAACGATTAGATCTCGCTTTATGTTGATTTCATGCCAAGAATTGATCTTTCAACCTCCTTGTGCTATTTGAATCCGAACTCCTCTCTTTTCCCTTGCGTAGTCCCCTTGGCTCCAAGCTTTTCATCCAAAGTTGTCACCTTTCTTGGCCTAAACCTCCTTAGTTACAAGAAGAGAGCTTTTGTGGAGACAAGGGTGAAGAAGTGGGCCTAAAATCCATTTGGAGGAGAGGGAGGTAAGTCTAGAAACCGGCATGGCTTCGCCGTGGAGTATGGTGATCATTTCAAGGGGTCTAGGGGTCTATTTATAGCTGCAGGATCATAATGCTCGTCCAAGAAACCAGCATACACGCATCAGAACGTTCCAGATACATTTCTGGAAAATTTGGGTCAGGTCGACCCCCAGGTCGACTCTAGAGTCGACCTGGCTGGGGGCAGGTCGACCCCCAGGTCGACTCTAGTGTCGACCTGGTTGGGGTGGGTCGACTCCCCAGTCGACCCCCCTGTCGACCTGCTCGCCTGGCGGGAAAATTTCCCGCCTTTTCTTTTTGGACTTGAATTTCGAATCTGTTTTTCGTTTGAACTGTTTTTAAAATTTTGAAACTTCGCGCGGTCATAACTTCTTCGTACGGAGTCCGTTTTATGAAATTTCGGATTCGTTTTCAAGTAGAATTCCGAGACGAACGTAATGGTGAAGTCCGTATAACTAGATTCTGAATATTTACTTTAAATATTCTTTATTTTCCATCATTCTTAATTAATTCGCTCCACGTGTCACCATTGTGTTGTACCATCTCGGAATATATATATATATTTACATATTATATTTCTTATTTATTCTCAAGTCATAAAAATACGGGGTGTTACAAGAACAACTTGAGTGTTTAAGGAGTTGAATCATGAAATATTCTTAATGAATTGATTATTCCTCCATATGCTAATTCATTTCTACGTCCCAAGCTTCTACGTTGCACTCAGTTTTGGTCTTGCTCTCACCACATCGTGCCAGGTGTTCTTTATTTCACACTAGCAACGACATGAGGGCGAGCACGGTGCCGACCACATGACCCATATGGTGGGTAACGACATGGATGTTTCGAATGGCAGCTTATGATATGAATCAGTTATGTAGTGTTGTCAGCTTGATAGTGGACGACATGATTGAACTCGACGATATGCGACATGGATCGCATGGCATGTGTATGACGACATGGCTTTCATGCAGCTTAAATTCAGCAACATGTCGATCCTGTCTTCTACCCAATCCATTTAGTACCTAGTCCGTAACCAGTACACAGTCTTTTGACGTCCGCTTTATGAACCGCATTTTAACGGGGTATACATTTGCCCCTCGAAGCTTGTATTTTTTTCTTATGAGAAATGCGAGCTTCGAACTAAATCATTGTAACCGGTTAACTTCTCCTCAACCAGAATTGATGATTTTGCAGAATAGATTACACTCTGGATCTGTTCACATCTTCATGTTGTTCGATCTATCATGAATTCCAATGTATTTTAGCACTGCTAATGATTTGCCGGAATTTCAACTTAACTTGTTGATATTTGACGTTGCATTGGAGCGCGAATTGCTTCACGTCACCTGTTCTACAATGAAAATGAGAACTTGCATGATTTTGGACTTATACTTCATCATCGACCATCCATATCGATAGAGGATTAGTTAAATCATTAGATAATGAATTATAATGAATTTTATGATTGAAATTAAATAACGTGCCCATATAGAACTATTTTGTTTAACTGTTTATAACTCGTTAAACATTGCCTGTATGAACACAATATCTTAATCCGAATTCATAATGACACTTGAGTTCTGTTGATCGATATGTATATCAAATACAGATTTCAAGCATCGCTCTTTTGATGACTTACATGATTTTGTACGACAGTTTACGTTTTATGAAACTTGTACCTTTTTATATTGGAACTTTGATTCAAGTTTCCGATGCTATAGCGACTACAACTTTTGGAATGTAAGCGGGTCGGTCTTTGGCTATTCCTTATTTTCTTGATAATTTGTCGGAAAGATGCCTTTTTATGCTAACTTAATATGTGCACTTATTTTAGCATTCCTTAATTTGATGCAAGATTTCCCGGGAAGACGAATTTTCCAATTGTCCATTTTCAGGCATGCCGCAGTGGCTTAGCTGGATTTAGAAATCTAAACCTGAATTTTCTTTGATACCATGGATCATCCTGGGACATATAAAATTTTGAATCTCTGTTTCACGAGGCTTGCCCTAGTGTTTATTTATTGCTCAATATCTTTTTATATCTCATATTGAAACTATTGACGGATATTAGCTTCAATTTCTTTAAGAAGCAGTACTGCTCTGTTAGATTCAAACCAAGCCATATTCGCACAGTTGCCTTTTTTAAGCATTCTTTATCTTCAGATTTGAAGTAAAATATCGTTAGTTTTCATGAGATATTTATGGTTCGAGCTTGGGAGATGAATAAGCCTTTGCGTTAAGAGATTCTAATTGGGCTTCCCAGATTGATCTTTATTATAGCAGTGAGTTTATCGACATATCGAGCGTATCAATTTTGCCGAATTTTTCAAATGCTCCATTTTTGAAGGCAAGATCAAGCCGAGAATATTGGCTTCTTTGATGGTAAGAAATTTATTTTTGGGTTATCACAATGTCGTGATAGACCCATGGTATTTTCTCGAGCATTATTCAACTCCTATGTGGTTGTGTTGCCTTTACACCTTGGGCCGTCATGAATCGCAAAAGCTCAATGTGATTAGTTTGTCGGGTTTCCTTAATCGTAGTTGACTAGCTAGATGCTTTGACTTTGCTAGCGAAAACTATTTGAGCTTGCCAATATGCATGGAGCTCCTGAGCTTTGTTAATACGATAGGAATCCCGGTTTTACTGACTGGTTTGGTGATTCTATTTGGAGAGGTGGACCTTTTGTGTTAGCGCAAAGGTATGAAATGAAGGATTTTGATTTTCCCTTGCTATAGAGGGTTTTCACTTGCTATGGAGGGACTTTTAACTTTACCCTTGCTATGGTGGGTTTTCCCTTGCTATGGAGGGATTTTAATTTTGCCTCTACTATGGGAGGACATTGATTTGCCCTTGCTATAGAGGGATTCTATTTTGCCTCTGCTATAAGAGGATTTTATTTTGCCTCTGCTATGGGAGGACTTTAATTTTCCTCTACTATGGGAGGACTTTGATTTTACCATTGCTATGGAGAGTATTCCCTTTCTATGGAAGGACTTTGAATTTACCCTTGCTATGGATGGTTTGGCCTTGCTATGGAAGGATTGCCCTCGCTATGGAGGGACTTTATTTTTCCTCTGCTATGGGAGGACTTTGATTTACCCTTGCTATTGAGGGACTTTATTTTGCCTCTACTATGGGAGGAATTTCAAATTTACCCTTGCTATGAAGTAGGGCTGTCAATGGGTCGGGTTGGGTCAGATTCGGGTCGGGTCAAGTCGTGTTCGGGTTGAGTTCGGGTCGTGTCAGCTCAACCTGTTTATTAAATGGGTCGGTTTCAGGTTGACCCATTTATAATTGTGCGGGTTTCGGGTTGGATTCGTGTAACCCGTTAAGAAAAATATTTGTATAAAAAGATGAAAACATGAAAGAAGGGCGTTGTCGTGATTCACTTGTACCAAGCTAAGATGAGAATAAAAATGTAAAAAGTTGTTAACATGGGAATAAACATGAAAACGTGAAGGAGTGAATCAGTGAAGAGGTCCGCAAAAATTAGAATGACTGAATGAGTGGTGGCTTGGTAATTGGTAAATTAGGGTAAAGAGGCAAATGGGTACTGGACTGGGTTGGGCCTATGTTTCGTAGATTGTAGAGTAATAAAAATATGTTTTATATTAAACGGGTCATGACGGGTCAGAAACGGGTTCACGGGTCGGGTCAACCCGTTTATTAAACGGGTCAGAGCGAATTGACTCGAAATTGACCCGTTTATAAATGGGTCGGGTCGGGTTTTTATCGTGCGGGTTACGAGTCGTGTTTCGAGTCGTGTTAGGAATTGACGACCCTACTATGGACCAATTTCCCTTGCTATGGAGGGATTTTATGTTGCCTCTGCTATGGGAGGACTTTGATTTGCCCTTACTATGAAGGGACTTTATTTTGCCTCTACTGTGGGAGGACTTTGAATTTTGCGCAATTCCACATGGGGCCCATCAGTCGTCATGTTGGATATGCTTAACTATAGTAAACGATCGTAGCCGGACTGAGAGGCTCTCCTGACAGAACTTTGTAGGGTTTGTATCATTCCGCAAGGTGAACATCAGTCCTTGTGTGTCAGATACACTTATCCATAGTAGGTGATTGCAGCCACACCAAGAGGTTCTTTCGAACATCAGTCATCATGTCGGAATCACCTTGTTATAGTTAGTGATCGCATCTAAACTAGGAGGTTATGACCCTTTAAGATTTGCAAGGGTTTGCATCATTCCATGGAGCAAACGTCGACCTCCCGCTGGATGCACTTGACTATGGAAAGTGACCGCAGCCGGGCGTGGGCTGCCCCTTGGAACTTGCAACCTATGGCATTGACTTCGCATCCGCTTGATGAACTCTCTACTGTTTGACTCTTAGCAACTCCTCTTGCTTACTCTCTAAGGTGGTGTTTTAATCGTTACATTTATGCATGCAGATGTTTTTTTTTCACTCGTCGCTGAAGTTGGTGTTATTGGGTTGCCACATTGCATTGGGTTTCGAGGAAGCAAGCGTTTGTCGGATAACCTATAATAAGGAATCTTCTTTTAGCAAATTTTGATGAAAATGTTGCAAGTAAGAGATTTGCTTAGGAAAATATGCTTTTAGTCACAGAGTCACTATTCAGTACATCACTTGTAGATTATTATAGACTATTTCCAAGAAGTTTTGAATATAGCACAAAGTAAAACATGAAGTAAAGCAAGAAGTAAAGCAATGGTGATGGTGATCGCTTATTCTGATCCATTGAAATTAGAGCACCACTGGTTGTTTGTAGATGGTTGGCTTCGATTTGGTTTGAGCAGGAGCTCCATTGCTTGGACCGGACTGGTCATTTGATTCCCCTTGCCACTGGGGAGTTACATAAGGATTTGGAGCTTGAGGATTCTTCACATATTGTTGCAATCTGTTCTTCTGAATCAACTCCTCAATCAAGCTTTTAAGGTTCCTACATTCATTTGTATTACGACCGGGTTGTTTGTGGAACCTACAGAACTTTCCTGAGTTTGCTGCCCTCTCGCCTATCCTTGTCGGTTTTGGTTCCGCATATTCTTCAGAATTCTTCGTTGCCAAATAGATGTTTTCAGGGATGTCATTCAAAGTTGTTAGCTAAAATGGGTTGGAAAGGCGAATTTTCTTATAATCTTTGTTGTCCTTTCCATTGATAGCGCGCTTTTGTCCTTGAGTATTCTTCTGTTTATACCAAGTAGCAGCGTTTTTGTGAGCTTTAAGAAGTTGGTTACCCTCAATAATCTGAAGAGGCACAAGATTAATATCAACTCTCATACACTCCTCTGTTTTTTTGTAAAACTTCTCAAGCATGTTTGGTTCTTTCATTTTAATCCATGTACCAAATTCGCTCTTCTCATCTATAGCACCGATCAGAGACATGAGGATTATGCGAGGTTCTGGATTTCTCACTTTGGACAAAGCAATGTTGAATCGACTGAGAAAAGCTTTAACGGGTTCCCCTGGATTCTGCTTCATCGCTGAAAGTGTTATAGCATCCTTGGCTTTGGTAGCATACGGGCGGAACTGCTCCTTGAAATTTTTGGTTAAGTCAAAGAATCGGTCTACGGACTTAGGTGGTAGCTTTGTGAACCATAGTGACCAACACTTTCTAAGTAGAGAGGAAAATATAGGCATCTCATCTTTTGCTTTTGCCGCACTCATATGCCATATGTATTTGAATAGAAAGTAGTTGGGATCAATAAGGCCGTTGTACGGAGGCAAATTAGAGGATTGAATTTCTTCGGACACACTGTTTCTCGGATTCTCTCGGTAAACGGAGTCTTATAGGGAGAGAATTCCCATTCTCTATCATCGTCATTAAGAGCTTGATTCTTCTTCATGATTTGTTCTATCATATCCGAGATGTACTCTTCAGTGGTATATCGCTTCGCGGGGTTGATTTCGATCTCTTTACCAAATGTTCGTCCAGGCAAGCGATCATTATTAGACAACTTAAGTCCTTTACCTTCCCGGCGAAGAGGTACCCCCTTGGCGGGAGTAGTAACCCTTCGGGTATTTCTCTCTGAATGATTCTTAGCTTTTGGCTTCAAGTTTTCGACGTTAGCTTCGTCTTTGTCGCTCAACCATTCATTATCGTCTTCCATGTTGTCGTTGCGATCATGGCCAGAAGCGGACGACCTGTCATTTTTTTCGAGGTCAACATGGATCTTTTGAGGGGTTGGATTTGGTCAAGCGTTAAGTATAGTGTCAAGTTTTCCATCGTAGCTTTGGTAGAACTATCCACTCATTAGTTAATATTGGCAATAGCAGCGTCCAACTCATTCCTAATCACACCGGCTCCACTCATCGAGTTTTCACCAACTTCAAAGCGGTTAGCTAGTAGTGTTTCTTCGTTGTTAGCAACGTTGTCGGTTTCTCCAACTGTCTTACTAGCGGTTTTCTTAGATTTATCCATGATCTTGGACAAGGCTTTGAATTTCGACGCAAGGCTCTTAAACTTGAGAGAACTGTAAGAGAAGGAAATGCAAAAGTGGCCCCACGGTGGGCGCCAAATGTTGAAACCAAAATTGGTCTACAACACCAAAGTGTTATGGGGAAACTTCACCAAATGGTTAGATTAGAAAATGGAGCCACATAATTCAAAACAAAGAGAAAAAAGTAAAGGGCAAGAAATTTTAGAGTGGTTCGATCGATTTAGACCTACGTCCACTATTGAAGTATTTCAAAATCATGGAGAAATTTACAAAGTTCATCGCCTCATACATTTCAATTATATCAATCAATCTCTTTCTCATAATGAACTTCTACTTTTACTCTCTTTTAGCTTTAGATCCCACTTGGATTCATGGAGGAATGGGTTGGATCTCATAAAGTGTGATATTTATGTTGTAGATCTCCAATTACATAGGCGTTTAGATGATCCTCCTTAATTCCATATGAATTTTGTGTTAGATCCGAGCTTTAGAGAGGATTAATAATGGTTGGAGTTCACTTGAATTGAGTTAGAGCGATTTTTCATGGCGTATGAAGGAGATTAGATCCATTTGTTGTTGGAGAAATATTGATTGACCTTGGAAGTCATTAATGAAGTTAGAAGAGAGCTTGGAATTTGGCGACACCTCGTGGCAAATGAAATTCGATCCCTTTCATGTGTAGAGTATGGAGTATTTATATAAGTGTTTTAGAGGTAATGGCACACTTGTAAATAAGTGTACACAGCTGAAATTATCACTTTACAGCGGGCGCTAGCTGTCAACGCCATGGTCCAGGCTCGTGGTATGAAGTCTTGCGGCATGGATTACTTTGGGCGGCATGCGGCATGAAAGAAATGTAGGTAGTAGTTATCATCAGAACGTGCGCTTAACATATATGTGGCTTGCTAACCTGTTCAAATGCCATATGTACTGCACCCGTTACTCTTACTTTGTAACGGTTATATGAAATACAGCTGTCCCATGCGGCTTGGCATTATAAAGCATTTCCAAATGATCCATTTTGCTCCCACGACATGATTTTTCATTACGGCATGACCTTTCTTCAATATAAATGACACAGCTTGCTTGCACAAACCTTATATTATTATAATATGAGCACTCTCCCTTTATAGCTGACTTCACGTGTTTGTATATCTGGCGGCCAAGTGTTATAGCACGAGTTCATTACATCATGTCACATTCTTTGAATTGGAATGACATGCCAATGTTTTCTTGCAATGTAGGAAATGACATACAAATGGTTTAACATAGCAACGACTTGGTATCTAAAGCCCGTGCTGACGTGGTTTCCACTACATGCATTCCACGCTATGTAAATCGTATCATTGTAAATACATGGATATACATTAGCACGTTATCAGTATGACATGATATTTCCCATTCCAGCGACATGCCATAATGCCTCACGGTTGGAAATAACGACATGGTGAAAGTTGACCTGTGGCTTGAGTTTGTACTGGACGTCATGTTGAATGGCGGCTTATGGTATGAATCAGTTATGCCGTGTTGTTAGCTTGATAGCGGAAGACATGCTTGAACTTGATGACATTTGGGCTGGCAACTAGAACCGAGAACCCGAACCGAACCCGATGGGTCTCGGGTCGGGTCTAGGTGATGAAAAATACCATCAAGACCCGATCAAACCCGACCCGCATATACCCGACCCGAATGACCCGACCAAAAACATTGAAATATATGTATTTTTAGTGTTATTATTCAATCGAACTCGAACCGACCCGACCCGACCCGAGCTTCAACCCGACCCGACCCGAACTGAAGCTTGGGTAGGATCGGGTCCAAATTTTCGAAATGTATAGTTTAGACCCCACAAAACCCGACCCATATAGAACCGAGACACGTCGGGTCAGGTCCGGGTCCATCGCATCGGGTCTAATTGCCACCCCTAGACGATATGCGACGTGGATCGCACAGCATAGGTACGACGATATGGCTTTCATGCGCGACTTAAATTCAGTGACATGTCGATCATGTCTTTTGCACAATCCATTTTGTACCTAGTCCGTCACTAGTACACAGTCTTTTGACGTCAGCTTTATGAACTGCATTTTAACGAGGTTAACACAAACCTATTCTTGTTATATCCTAATCAAGCTCCATCTCTTGTTTTAAAATCCATGATTTTAAATCAACTCCTTATCTTGATTTACCAAACTTTTATTCGATTTTTTTTCTATTCAATTTCCATTTCATATCTCATACTTCTAACCTCTCATTCTTGTGACACCCCACATCCATTAATGTCACTCTTTAACAGAATGCATTAATTTCCATGAAGCATTATAAGTAAACAGAACAGAATCTCACAAAACAGATATATAAAATAGCAGCGGAAATTTAAAACTTTATGTTCCAACAGAAAACATCGTGATCCGAAATCCAGTTAAAACTCCAAACTGAAATACTGGAATAAAGTACATCAAATAAAAACATATGTCTTGCACTAATAACCATTAGAGTACAGAAGTAAAAATCCATAGTCCCCATGAGTAGCCATAAACAAGTAGACAAGAAGTCAATGAGGTACATCGAAGCAATTCCAAATCCAAGCAGAAACAGACGAGAGAATCCTAATCAAGCCTGAGCGTTCCCACCTTGAGAACCCAGGGGAGGGGAGAGGAAGAGAGAGAAAAGGAAACAAAATGGGTCAGACATAAAGTCTGGCGAGTCCAGTTACTTTTAGCATATAAATAAGTAAAATCCATATGATAGGCATATAAACTTGATGAGAGATAACAGTATCATATAACAAGTATGAACAGGATAAGCAGAATGAACTGAACAGATTGCGCTTCTCAAATACTTTTCTCTGCACCAATACCAGTATAACAAATATGATCCCAACAGAAACATAATGGAAGACTTAGGTGTACTTCTAGTAATGGGTTTTACACCAAACAACAATAACAGGTACCCTAACAGAAATAACGGGTGTCACCCCCAACTAGAAACAATGGGTACCTAAACAGGATGGACTAGATGTATCCTAATTACTACCCCAATCGATCGCCCCCTATCCCGTAAATACCCTATGCTGGCCCCACAGTAGGATGTATCACTTAAGTGGAAACCCCCAGAAGGACACATGCCTATTTACCGGTGTTATAGCGACTTATTTTCCCAAGTAAGCCGGACCCATGCACGCACATGACTCTGTTGGAACGCGCCATCAGGACACCTCCATCTAAGTGAACCTCTTATAATTAGCTCAATAAGCATGCCCTGAGCCCTACCTAGTGCGGGGTCCCCCTTTGATACTTGAATAGGTTATTGACTGATGTGGGTCCTACGCAACAGATGACACAATCCACCACTAGGCTTGTATCCCCAACTACTAGGATTTTGAAACGATATGCCTAACAGATTAACAAGCCCGCATAACCTCAACAGATAAAATAGGTTAAGTCTAATGGGTTCGTATAACAACCCACAGATTTCACAGATTTACTTAACTCCCACAGATTCAAACAAGTTTACTTAACCCCCACTATCAAATCAGGTTCATATAACCCCTATAGATTTAAATAGGTTAAGTATTACAGGTTCATAGGTTCATATAACCACCCCACAGATCTAAACAGGTTTCACATGTTGTTACAGTTTCATTACATGTTCCGCTTAATTTATAAATTAAGCCTATAAATTTACATGCCTCAACCCTCAAGTCATAATTTACCGTACAAGATGTGCCCTAAATTTTTGTCATACATCACAGTATATTTTATGCCCTCAAATCCCAGTCATGATTTATAATACAAGATAAGCCCCAATTCATCCTTCCCAACCATTCCCAATTTCGCCCGTTCGCATTTTTCAGCGATAGGCCTAGGCTCGAAGGTAGCCTAGGCTATAAAATTAAAAGGGAAAGAGGGAGAGAAGAGAACAGAAATATGCATAATAACAGAATATGCATATGATAACAGAAATAGGTGTATCGGTAATAGGCATATAAGAATTGAGCAGTAGATCAGGTGTATAGAGGAATACATGTAATGGCAGATTTGTTTAGATATGGATCAGATTATTAACAGGCATAAGTTTAGATCCACATTTATAAACATGTCAGGATTATTTGTTAAATGTTTGTATCTAAAAATAACGTGAACTCACAAAGACTGGATCTAAGGAACATAAAATAATTATACCGAAGCTGTAGAAGAAATTCTTGTATGCGTATAAGCTGTTGTTGAAGAAAATAGGCTAGTTCAATCCAAGCTGGGAAAGAATCTGGTTGTCTCCATTGTTTTTGATGTATAAAAAAAATTAGAAATAAGGTCCTATTTATAGCTTACTGTTACTAAACCAAGCCACAAAACAAGTCCACGTTCATCCAAAAGAATTCGCTCGGATCTGTATTGGGTCGACCCACCCCGACCTGGATCGACCTACGCACCCTGGGTCGACCCAGCTAGGTCATGGGTCGGCCCCCTTAACGGGTCGATCCAGGTTCCCCCGCTTCTCTGTTTGATTTGAAATTTGAAAATTGTGACTTGGTTTGTATGTGTGTGTGTGTGTGTATATATATATATATATATATATATATATATATATATATATAATCCTCTTATACGTATACAAACTTCTAAGCTTAATAGCTTTCCCATATGATGTCCGTTTTATGCAAACTTGTAGTCTATCTTAAGCAAAATTCTGAGACGAACGCAATGGTACAATCCGTTTTACTTAATTCTCAATATTTAATTATGTATTCTTTAGTCAATCATCTTAACGTCCTTTAAAATTATGGGGTGTTACATTCTCCCCTACTTAAAGGATTTCGTCCCCGAAATCTCCAAGTTAAAAAGAATGTATATCCTAACATCCATCAACCATCTACTTATCCATCAATCACAGACATCCATTGTTCTTAATAAAATTCTAATGCTTATATGAACTTATGCAAAGGTGTGTGTATACGTCCCTATGCTAATGTGAAAAATCAGACGGTCTACTGATTTAGTCGACCTCCTTAATGCAATGTATGTCAGTGCCATGAATCCAACATGTATGCAAATAGTCCTAGTATATCATGTAAACTCTATATGTGTGCACAACTATGCAACAAAATGCAACATCCATATGATGATACACCCATTTCAATCCATAAAATTTAAATTGCACACACGTCCACATGCAATATGTAGGTGATTGAGCTGATCTAGTGCCCAGTGTGTGTGTGTATGCATCCACGAGCAACCACTAGCAAGCACTTGCATCCACTTGCATCCGTCAAGCATAACATGTCTCAAACACAAGTTTAAATCCATTAGTTACCTACCTAAAGGTCGAAGATTTGATCGATCGAATATAATCAAATGACAAAAGCAAGTATGAATAAAACTTGGAAAAAGAAGTTAAGAACACACCCTTGAAAAGAAAAGGGTACGAAGCGTGAATCTTATCTTCAGTCTCCCAAGTTGCATCTTCGCGGTCATCTCCCCATTGAACTTTCATCAATTTGACCTCTCGGTTGCGAAGGTTCTTAACCTATGATCCAAGAATACGGGTAGGAACTCGCCTAACTGTCGCCTCTCGTTCTACCTTACTTCGTCAAGCATACTCGGCTCAACTACCTCTGCGATATCATGTAGACATTTCCGCAAATGATAAATGTGGAAAGCATCATGAATGCCCACCAATCTCTCTGGTAGCTTCACCCTATAGGCCATTGGACCTATCCTTTCCACTATGGAAAATGGCCTTACAAACTTTGGCGCCAATTTCCCTACAGTTCTAAAGCAAACCACATTCCTCAGAGGTGATATTTTGATGAAAACCATGTCTCCTACCTCAACTCAATATCTGTCCTTCTTTTATCTGCGTATGACTTACGGCTGTCTTGAGCTATCCTCATGCGTCTGCAGATAAGATCCATTTTTTCTAAGGTTTCTCTAATCATCTCAGGTCCAAGTAGAAGCCTATCTGTACACTCCCACCAACAAGTCGGCGATCTACAAGGTCGTTTGTACGATGCTTCGAAGGGTGCCATGACAATACTAGCCAAATAATTATTGTTGTAGGAGAATTCAACTAACAGAAGATGCTCCTCCCAAGTCCCTTCGAAGCCTAGGATTACACAGCCTCAAAAGATCCTCAAGAACTCTATTCGCCCTCTCAATCTTCCCATCGATCTGAGGGTGATATTCGGTGCTTAAACACAACTGTGTACCTACATAATGCCTCTTGCATGCTTTTCCACAACTCACTAGTGAAGATGGGGTCATGATCACTCACTATGCTAGAAGGTACTCCATGTAGACAGACTATCTCACGAAGATAAACTGATTCCAACCATGTTGTCGTTCTCTTACTCTTAACAGGAATCAAATGAGCGCTCTTAGTAAGCTTATCAATTATAACCCGGATACTGGTGTTGCTTTCCTCGATTTAGGCAAACCATCAATGAAATCCCTAGAGACGCTCTCCCACTTCCACTGTGGGACCTCTAAAGGATGAGGTAAACCACCAAGCTTCCTCTACTCAGCTTTGACTTGCTGGCAAACTAAACATCGAGAGACAAACTACGCTACATCTTTCTTCATCCCAGCCCAAAAGAAAACCTTCTTCATGTCCCTATACATCTTATCACTGCCTATATGGATAGTCATCCAAGAATGATGGGTTTCCTCAAGGACTGTCTTCAAGAGACTCCCAACTCGGGGAACACAAAGCCTTCCATCCCATCGCAAGTAACCTCTATCATCTGTGGAATATCTACCGAGCTGACTAGAAGTCTCCCCTCTACTGAGCCTATCTAAAATGTCTGCTATCTATAGGTCCTCTTGCTCCATGAATCCTATTTGATCCATAAGAGTAGGTTGCACCTCTAAGGATGCCAACAAACCAGGCATAAGATCCATAGATAGCCTAAAATTGAAGGTCGATATGTACTCCAAGCTCCGTCTCTCTACGAATAGAGGACTCTAAGTCATCCTCTGCCTACTCAACGCGTCTGCCACCACATTACCCTTACCAGGGGTATAAGAAATCTCAAAATCATAGGATGCTAGGAACTCCATCCATCTCTGCTGTCTCAAATTGAGATCCCTTTGCGGGAACATATACTTGAGATATTTATGATCCGTGTACAACTTGCATCTCTCTCCAAGTAGATAATGTCTCCAAGTCTTAAGCGCAAATACTATAGCAACCAATTCCAAATCATGGGTAGGGTAGTTCTTCTCACGAACTCTCAACTGTCTACTACCATAGCATATTACCCTTCCCCCTTGCAGTAAGACGACACCAAGCCCTGTACCACATGCATCAGTGTACATTGTGAACACTTTGTCCCCATAAGACAAACTCAAGACTGGGGTTGTTATCAGATCCCTCTAGAATCGCTGAAAAGCATCCTCACAGTCAATATCCCAAGAAAAGGTTAGATTCTTCTTTTTAGGTCTGGTGAGTGGGACTTATATCTTTGCGAAGTCCTTAATAAACTTCGTGTAATAGCCTGCTAAACCAAGAAAACTCCTCACCTCTGTTGCATTCTTTGGAACCTTCCAATCTTGAACTGCAACTACTTTCGTGGGATCCACAGCTATACCATCCTTGGAGACCACATGCCCTAGAAATCTCACTTCCTTTCTCCAAAAATGACATTTGGACAATTTTGCCTTAAGCCGGTGCGCTCGGAGAGTCTTCAAAACCTCCTTTAAATGTTGGGCATGCTCTTCCTTGCTCTTCGAGAAAATCATAACGTCATCCACAAAGACCATAACAAAATTATTCAGAAATCCTGGAGCACCCTACTCATCAGATCCACAAAATACGCGGGTGCATTCGTCAACCCAAAAGGCATGAGTAGCCAGAAATCGTTTGAAGCTCTGAAAATGGTCTTGTCTATACTATCCTCGACCACCCTCAACTAATGAAAACCCGTGGCTAAGTCTAACTAAGAGAAAATAGATGCACTAGCTAGTCAAATAGATCATCAATCCTCGAAAGTGGGCGTCTATTCTTCTTAGTGAGCTAATTCAACACCCTTTAATCCATACATAAGCGAAGCGAGCCATCCGCCTTAGTTGCAAAGACGACCGGTGCACCCCATTTAGATATGCTTCGCCTAATAAACCCCTTCTCAAGTAGCTCCCCTACTTGCTTGTTGGGCTCCCTCCCTTCCCTAGGAGCCATGTGGCGCACATGCAATGCACTGGCTTCGCATTATCTACCAAGTATATCGGAAATCAATCTCGCCCTCGGAGGTAAGCCCCTAACCTCCTCAAAAACATCCGAATACTCACAACTACTGATACAGATCACAAATCATCAACTAATGCATCAAGTGATTCTAGGAAACTAAGCACGACAGACCCCTTTGGATCACAAGAAATCTTGAGAGTCCTTCCTCGACAAATCAAAAGTCTAACGACCCTCCTATCACAGTCTAGAATGGCACTATGCATGGCTAGCCGGTCCATCCCTAGAATCAAACTATAATCCATAAAACCAAGCACATATGCGTCACACTCAAACTCGACTCCCAACATAGATATCCTCAAACCCCAACAAATCATAGACAGATGAGCCGTGCCGCCAATGGGGTTTGAGACAACAATGAGATCTGAAACCATACTAGTACTAAGGTGTAGAGACTCAACAGAGAATCAGATATAAAAGAATGCGAAGCACCAGAATAAAAAAGAGTCCTAACAGGATGATCAGAAAGAATCTTCAACAAAAACTTTCTTACCTCTGTCCGTTACACTGGCCTCGAGAGCATGCACCTTCCCTCCAGAAGATCCTGCCCTTTGGCCCTGTCCTTGCTTCTTCGGGCACTCCCTAGAATAGTGTCCGATCTTACCACAATGGAAACAAATATTCTTCCATTTTCGGTAATCTTTGACCAAATGACCCACGTTCCCACAACCATGACATTTCTTCTTGCCTTGAGCTTTGTCGTTCTTTTCGCTTTTCTTTTGCTATTGTTGTTCTTTCTGGGGCCACACTTTCTTGTTTTGTGTCTCTTCAGTCTTAGCCTCCTTTTTCTCATCCTTACCATCTTCGTTTATTAATGCCATATCAACCAGCTTCTCAAAAGTAGCCCCCCATCGGAATATGGGACAATGCCAATCCTCTGAGCGGTTCATTCAATCCTCTCGCGAACCTCAAAGCTTTCTTGTGTGGAGTATTCATCAATTCCAGTCCAAACCTTGTCAACTGATTGAACTTGTTGACATATTATTTAACAGACATACTTTCTCGCTTAAGTGCCAGAAACCTTTCCATTTGCGTACTCTCTTCTTGCCTGAGAAAGAAACTTCATCTCGAATCATAATCGGAAATCATCCAAAGTCTCAACTGGACGCCCTGCTTGCGTCACTTCCCACCAGAATGAGGCCTCATCCTTCAGCTACCAAGCGGCCAACTGAATCTTCCTACGGTCGTCAACCTCAAATTTCAAACAAATCCTCCGTCTCTTTTAGCCAGTCCGTGCTTCCACAAAGCTCTCAGTTCAACGAATGGCTTTCCTCCTATAACACAGAAATCCTTGCATATCTTAGAGAAGTTATCCGCTCACGGAGGAGGAGGAACAACGGTTGCAATTGAGGGAGGGGCGTTTGCTTGGCCTCCGATAGGTGCCGTAACCTCAAGATATCTTCGGAACCAAGCCGGTATCTGAACACCCTCGAGAATATCCGATTCCCCAGACATGCTGAAAAGAAAAGGAATTCAAACATAGAATCGAAAGATAATTCATATGACTTTGGGGAATATGTTTTTCAAAAACAGACTTTCCTTTGAAAATACTTTCTTTCTAAAACCTTTTGAAAACAATTTTCAAAGCCTTTTATCTAATCTGGTAACCTTCAGCTCTGATACCAAATGGCACACCCCACGTCCATTAATGTCACTCTTTAACAGAATGCATTAAGTTCCATAAAGCATTATAGGTAAACATAACAGAATCTCACAAAATAGATATATAAAATAGCAGCGGAAATTTAAAACTTTATTTTCCAATAGAAACATTGTGGTATGAAATCCAGTTACCACATTAAACTGGAATAAAGTACATCTAATAAAAACATCTGTTGTGCACTAGAAACCATCAGAGTACAAAGTAAAAAGCCATAGTCCCTATGAGTAGCCATAAACAAGTAGACAAGAAGTCAAAGCAGTACATCGAAGCAAATTCCAAATCCAAGCAGAAACAGAAGAGAGAATCCTAATCAATCCTGAGCGTTCCCACCCAAAGAACCTGGGGGGAAAGGAAGAGAGAGAAAAGGAAACAAAACGGGTCAGACATAAAGTTTAGCAAGTCCAGTTACATTTAGCATATAAATAAGTAAAAGCATCATGACAGATCCTATAAAAATCCCGCATTGATCCATTAACCGCCACCTTGACCAATCCATGCCAAAAACATTGCCAATCAACGGATCCATCATCATATTTTGCCACAAGCCAAACCCTACCGATACAATGATTCCATGTGATCCTGACTTGGCCGATCCATCATTTCTGAGAAGTACTCCATACAATCCATGGTTTTGGCCTTAGTTGTCCCTTTACCGATCCATCATCTTTAAACGCACGCTACTCTGATTCAATCCGTGTTTGCACTTATGCATTCGACTCAACCAAAACCAATTAATTCCGACCAACCAATCAGTAGAAAATTCTAACAAAAATCAATGAACATTAGCACATAAATCTTCATCGTACGATCATATAGAATTCACCAATCATGATAAAATAATTAAATGAATCAATGAATGGATCTAAACTTGTATAAACATATGATTTCCACATTAACATATGAATTAACCATTATTATCTTACTAGATTGGATCCTATCGTGATTCGAATTGAAAATATACTTACATCAATTAGATTTAGGTGAAAACAACTTGAAATGATGAAAATAAGATCAAACAACCCATATACTTGATTGAATCCTTGTGAGAGATGCTTATCACTCACCAAATCCACAAAATAGCTTGAAATAAATGAATCTCTAAACCGAACAGCCAAGAATAGCAAAGAATGACCTCCAAACTTGGAAGAAATCTAGGCTTCTTCGATGTTGATCTTCAATCTTATTATGTAGATATATGAATAAAATGAAATGGAGAGGTATTTGATAGAGTTGGGAGAATAAAAAGGTCCAACCAAATAGAGAAATGAACAAAACTAAATAATTCTCCATATCTCTACCCTCCTAGTTATAGCCAACAGCCCCTAGCCTTAATGGCCTCACTAATCAACCCACTAATGACTAATAGCCTATCAAGAAAATGTGTAGCACTAAAACAGCGATCCCTCGCAAACTGCTTAACCAAATCTTTATTGTGACAACTTTACCGAATTGGAAACACCATTTCCAATTCAATGAAATTGATTTCAGGTCCTGATTCAATCCCATTCAAAATATACGCCCTAAACAAAAACAACAAGGGCAAAATGGTCACAAACAAAATTGGTAAAAATCATGGACATGTCTCATACCCCCATGAACAACATATCAAAACATGAGAATGATTCGACCCTTGGGGAATTAAATAAAAATATTTTACAATCGTCCAATACGTAAAATGCGGGCCATTACATTCTTCCCCCCTTAGGAATCGCCCCCGAAATCCCAAGCAAACACAATCAACCAAAATCATTTTGCGTGCTATCATTCATAACAACCAGTTTACCATCCATCGAGCCATGCATCCACAGCCATAACCTAACATGCATAATTCTACCAATAGCACAAGTTATAATGGTGCAAGGTGACACGATATTAATGGGGTCATACCAACGAAGAGTTCTAAATGGAGCGTTTTCATTCTCTCTTCTGTTACCACATACAATTGTCATCTCATCCTCACTCCATTGTACCTTGACTAGCTCAACCACCTTCCTCCTAAGTTGTTTCATGTCATTCCCCACAACACAAAGCGACTTATGAGGTTTTGAAACTACGGACTCGATTTCTAGGTCTTCGTACTGATCCGGAGATACCACCACTTTCGAATCATGCACGCACTTCCACAGAAAAGACACATGAAAAACGTTGTGCACACTTGACATCTTCTCGGATAAATCCAATCTATATGTGAACTTCCTAATCCTCTTGACTATCGGAAACGGTCCAACGAATCTTGAAGCTAACTTTCCTTTATTTCTGAATTGAACAACATTCTTCAAAGGTGAAATCTTCACGAAAACCATATCACCAATGTTGAACTCTAAAACTTTTCGACGCTTATCGATGTAAATTTTCTGATGATATTGGGTTGCCTTCATTCGTTGCCAAACGATCTCAATACAATATGATGTTTCTCTTATCATCTCGGGCCCAAGTATCAACTTATCTCCAGTTTCTAACCAACATGGCGAAGAATTACACAGTTTGACATACAACGTCTCGTATGGTGTCATCTCAATGCTCGACTGGTAGCTATTGTTGTATACAAACTCAACCAAATGTAGATGGTCTTCCCGTGATCCCCTAAAATCCAATACACAAACTCTAAGGAGATATTACAACACTCGGTTAGCCCTCTCTGTTTGACCATCGGTTCGGGGATGATAAGACGTACTCAAACATAAATCAGTTCCCAAAGTCTCTTGCAAAATCCACTCGTGAACAATGGATCTCTATCACTTACTGTACTCTTTGGGATACCATGGAATCAAACTGTCCGTTTAATATAGAACTTAGCCAACTTCGATGATGGTCCTAGTCGATCTGTCAGGAATAAATCTTGTGATTTGATCAAGCGATCCACGATGACCCAAATCCCTTCATTTCTGGCCCTAGTCCTAGGTATTCCATCGATAAAATACATCGATACTTGCTCCCATTTCCATATAGGAACTTCAATGGCTGAAGCAATCCACTCGGCTTTTTCTGTTCAGCATTCACCAGCTGATAGTCCATACATTTGAAAATAAAATTTCCAACATCCCTCTTCATCCCTTCTCAGTGGTAAGCTTGCTTCATGTCCTGATACATCTTATTACAGCCACGATGTATCATCAACTTTGAGTGATGACATTCCCTCAGAACCTCATCTCTCAATCCATCAATATCGGGAACTACCAGCCGTTCTTTCTTACGAAGCCAACCATTTCGATCGACTTTGATTCCTTATCCTCTGGTTCAAACTTCTAGATGACCTCGACAAGCTTTCCATCACACTTTTGGCTTTCGCCAATCCATTCGATGAGAGTAGGTCTTAACGATAAGCTTGCCAACATTTTAGGTTCTGACTCACATCGTGGTCTGAAATCAAAACCAGCCAAGTACTCGAGGTGCTTCCATTCCGAAAACATAGCTCCCCAACCTACATGTTTTCAACTTAACGCATCCACCACTGTGTTACCTTTATCAGTAGTATAGGCTACACCAAAATCGTAAGATGCCAAAAACTCTAACCACCGCTACTGCCGAAAATTCAAATCCTTCTAGGAGAAAAGATACTTAAACGACTTTGGTTCATAAATAGCTCGAATCGAACTCCGTACAGGTAATGTCTCCACATACTCAGAGCAAACACGATCGCCTCTAACTCCAAATCATGAGTCAGATAATTCCTTTCATGTGGCTTCAGTTGTCGACTCGCAAAGGCCGCAACTCTATCTTTCTACATCAGAACGGCTCCAAGTCCAGTATTTCATGCATCGGTATATACCACTGTATTCTCATTCCACTCGGAATTGTCAAAACAGGAGCACTCGTCGGTCTCTCTTTCAGGATTCCAAAATCATGCTCACACTTTGCATCCCATGTGAACACTTGTGTAACGACCCACATTCTACGTATAAGAGGATCGTAGAATACTTATTTTATTTTCATATGAAGTGATACAATTGTGTAACTTTGGTAAACGACTATTGGGGTCATTTCCCACATTCACGATTTTTGCCGAATTTTAAATGACCGTTTTGCCCCTAGAGAATCTTTTTACAACTATAACTTTTGATTATTAAGGAATTTTGACCTAAAACCACTTCCATTAGATTTGGATGATGGTTTTCCATTCCGTAAAGTGATCACATTAATCAACGGACATACCGTTTGGGAGATATGGCAGAAATAAGATTTGAAGATGGAAAAACAACCTAATTGGGCTTAATAGGGTAATTAGCAGCTAGGATGATAACCCATTTCGGGATTAGTGTTATGGGAGGGCTGAAAGGAGTTGGAGAAACACCTTGTCTTTGCGAAGCTGATCAAACAAGTCATCTATCCTCGGCAAAGGATACTTGTTCTTCTTGGTTGCGAACACAACTGGTGCACCCCATTCGGACACACTTCTCCGAATGAGTCCTTTTCCCAAAAGGTCACGAACTTGCACCTCTAACTCTCATTGTTCTCTAGGTTCCATTCTCCTAAGGCCCATAACGATAGGTCTAGTAACTTCAAAAAATAAATCCTGAACTCAATTTCGCGTTGCGACAGCAACCCTTTGACCTCTTCAAAGACATCATCAAACTCACCGGCGATCGACATAGATGACAAGTCTTTCCGTGGAATCACAAGCAAATACAAAAAGCTTACGAAGACCTCGTCTTCTGTCTTACATTGAATCACAACTATTTGCCCTTCCACATTCTCGATTGTCATCTCGAGCTTCTCACAATCCACTTTAGTCATACACCTCTTGAGCCAGTACATACCCAAAATGATCCAAACCCAGCGAACTTCAAAATAAAGCAATCACACACAAAATAGCAACCATGACTCAATAACACCAGACCAAGACAAAGCATACACAAACTTGATGAACAGCCAAAGGATTAGCCCAATCAATGGTTTATCACAAATCTCGGATTCCAAACTCAAGCGGCACACAAACTCATTACAAATGAAAGAATGCGATGCTCCCAGTATCAAACAACACTCGAACTGAAACACCTCCAACAGAAAGAATACCTTGAAAGAGATAATTGAGAGTCAATATTAGATGATGATTCTTGAAGTTTTTCAAGTTCTTCTTCTAATATTTTCTTTTCATCTTTTAACATATCTCGTTCAAACTCTGCTTTACTCAAATCAGCTCTGGCTTCTTTGAGTTGACGTTTCATGTCTTTATATTTGACTATCAATTTAGCATTAATACCGAGGACTTCATCAAATGTAGGAATTTGTACCTCATATTCTGTTGCTATGAAACAAACATTTGCTTGTTCATCCTCCGTATCACTTTCACTTTCTGATGAAGACGATTCTGAATCATCCCATGTTACTGAGAATGCTCGTTTCTTTGATTTTTCCTTCTTGTATTTGAATTTGTCATTTTCTGACTTCTTCTTTTTGGACAATCCTTGTGCATGTGCCCCTTTTGTGGCAGTTGAAACATTCTACAGCGGATGATGATGGTCTATTTGATCTAGTCTTCTTTTTGCTATAACGACTAGCTTTTCGTTACTTTAGGAATTTTTTGAAACCTTTAGCAATGAATGCCAGATCTTCGTCTTCAGACTCTGATTCATCTTCATCTTTTTCAGCAATGCTACATTTTTCTTTTCTTCTTCTGTTCCTTTCTAGCCTGCAAATTACATTCAAATACATTAGATTTCCTATCAATTCATCTGGCTTCATGACGGAAAGATCATTAGCTTCTTCAATTGCTAATACTTTTCCTTCCCATTCACTAGTTAGAGAATGTAGGACTGTCAAAACAACATCAAAATCTGAATATTTTTGTCCTAAACCAATTAGTGCATGGTGAATAGTTTGAAACCGTGAATACATATCATTGATTGTCTCATTCGGCTTCATTTTGAAATTTTGAAACTGAATTTTCAACATGGCTATTTTGGCTCGTTTAACCTTGTTAGTACCTTCATGAGTGGTTTTTAGTGTTTGCCAAATTTGATATGCAGTGGTACAGATACTAACACGGTTATATACATTTTGATCTAATGCATAAAACAACATGTTTATTGCCTTTGCATTTACGGCTGCTTCTATTTAAAAGAATCCAAATGATTGAGCAGGCGGGATGGCGAAATGAACCAAGAACAATTTTTTTTTCGTCCATCGGTCAAATCGGATATGTAATTATTGGAATAAATTGTTGGAGACTCGTTTAGGAATAACCAATTCATGGGGTGGTTGGATCCAAAATTGACGAGTTAGTGAGAGCTTATCCATAAAATCTAATTAAATTGTAGAAATTCCATGCGCTTTTCAAAGGGGCCCATTATGCAATGAACATAATTGATCTTATTGAGAAATAACCGAGTTTAATTGCAATCAATTAGGAGAACAAACAGCAATTGCTGAACATTATGGCAAGAAAATGTTTGATTCAGAGGGAGAAGAAACAACAGAAATTGGAACAAAAATATCATTTGATTCGGCATCCTCACCTTCCTCCGGCTTATCACCGGCAGTCTGTTCAGGGTTCCACACTCAATGGTGGCAACGAAAACAGATCTTGTGGAATCATATTGAATATTTGACAATACATTCCGTACCCTGCTAAAAAACTCATAAGTTCTCGAAATCCCCTTCGTCTCTTTCTTCTTCGTTCGTCTAGCCACTTCAACCCCGATTCGTTTCAATATGATCAAAAATTCAAACAAGTTGATTGACTAGAATCGAGCGGTTTTTCAATTTCAATATTTTTTACTTCGCCTGTCACACCACATAAAAAATTTGCAATTTGAATTCCTTCTTCGCCTTCCACCTAAGCTACGCAGGAAGGCCCAGAGCCAATCCCAGGGAACAGTGAAGCTGCCGTTTTCTCAGCCGGTGTCCATTCTGAATAATCAATTGTTGGCACTGTTTCAAATCTAGCAAATATCGCCCGAGATCTCCTCTGAGATCTCATTTTAGGCTCCTTTCGAAATGAAAAAGCAAATATCACTCTAAATCTCCTTTCGAATATATCGTCTGAGATATTGCAATATCGAACGATATATTGACCGAGACGAAATACTGGAATATCGTCCGAGATCTTAGTTTTTTTTGGTTAAAATTTAAATTTGTGCCTGAACTAGAAGTATAATTAAAAAACTCAAATCTAGCCATATCAATCTTTTGTCATTTTACATTTTACATGTTAAATGTCTATATTGTATGTTCGTATATGTTTTACAATGCTTATGATTTTCATATTCATCTTTTTACATACATGTTACTTATGAAATTATGTATTTTATGGTCTATTTATGCTGATTTTTTTTAAATGTTTTGGATCCTTTTAATGTTTCATGTCTAACAATATTCATGCTTTAAGCATATTACGATTTAGAGTATGAATGATATTTCACAAAATAAAGAATAATAAAGTTATTTTGCATTTTAAGTTTAAGTTATTATGCTTTTGATAGCATTCATAAAAATCATTTTATTAAAATATCATTTTTAACATACATGTACCCCGAGATTGTTTCGATATGAACTTTTAGACCCAAGATGAAAATCCGAGACGAACTCCCGAGTCAGACCCATCTCGTCCGAGATCTCCTCCAATACGAGACCGTAGTCGACCGATATCCAAGATTTAAAACCTTGGTTGTTGGATTCACTATTTCCTTTTGGGTAGCATTCCAGGCATTATAGCTATTTGATTGCATAAAGAATGCCATACGTGTTGCCCAATAGCTATAGTTGAGACCATTAAAGAATGGAGGTCTTTGTGTTGATTGACCTTTTGTGTAAGTGGTAGTGCTGGTGCTTGTGTTATTTGCCATATTACTAGAATATATCAAATAACTGTGTTATGGTTATATAATGACCGTGCTCCGATACCAAATGAAAGTGTGCGTACGTGCTAATAGCACACACGGATCGTGTAATACGGTATATAACAGACAAGTATGAGATAATAACGAATCACAGATATAACAACGGAAAATGCTGTAAAATGGAAAAATCACACCAGGGATTTTTATACTGGTTCGGAGCACCGTCCTACATCCAGTCTCAGACTTCTATCTGGATTTTCATTAACAACAACCTCACTCCACCCGAAGGAACAGGTATACAACACCCGAGCAGAAGAACGGGATTTCATGCCTCTAATAAAACGAGGACTTCAATACTTGCCTCTTACAACACCGAGTACTTCAACAGAGATGAATATAATTGATGTTGACGATATGTGTTCTCAATAACACGATTTTGTCACTTGTAGTGCAAATTTCCTATAATCTTATCCTCAAATAGAATATTTGTGTAAATGAAGATTTGGAAGTGGATATCATTTTGAACCAAAAGAGTATTATATAAATTCTAGGATTCAGACGATATATTGAAGAATATGAGCACTTTAGCGCTTAGAGAGTAAGAAATTGAGATCAAGAGAACAGAAATTAAATCAATAGAATTTGGTGATTTGGAATGATGATTTCATGATGTTTATATAATAAATAAACAGTTATAACCATTTGTGAAGAGTTACAAACAATGGTCATGATCATCGGTGAAGAGAAAGAGAAGCAACTCTCGAAAAAATGGAAGTGTCTATACGAAAGGTTGCTTCTGTTTAAAAACGGTCGACAGGTTAAAAACAACCAATAGACAGGAGTTTGAATGTATATACGTTATGTGTATATGTGTGCACTTTTATTGTGCAAACTGGGTAAAAATGGTCGAGTGATCCATTTCTGGGCGATCGACCGGTTATGCCCAATTTGCACAATCAATGTGCATATATATACATATTTGTATATATATGTATATTATTTGAGGATAGATTTTAACATGAATAACACTTCTAAATAATCAACTTCTAAAGTAAAATACCATATGTAGATCTTCCTCTCTTGAAATAAATGAATATCTTCTTTTTGCCGATCACGACTATTCTTTTTTTCGTCAGAAATTAAAACTCCGTAAAATTCTTGACTCAACATAAAAAATGTTGTAAAGGCATTTGTAACGAATGCGAATTTTCAACCCTGAAAATCAACATACAACACCATGTCGACTATTCAAGAATCGAAATACCGGAACGTCATTAGAAAGAAGTTAGTGGATGAGAATAGATAAGATAGAAAATTAGAATAGAAGAAGAAGAACATAATAATGGAATCAGAGTAACACTAATCTCACAGTGGAACGAATAAATATATTATATAACATAACTTTGAAATAAAACCAGTATCTGCATATAACACCACTATCGGGATACAACATTTACAACACAGAGGAAATACAATAGCTATAAAATCCTGAAGCCTCCTGCTCCAAGCTCTCCAAATATATCTGTAAAATCCTGACTACTTGACTGCCCATACAAAATTGGGCACCCAAGAGTTTAGGGAAAACAAAACAAAATAAACACTAGGTCAGTCATGTGACTGGTGTGAGTAAACTCCAACCATTTGTTTAACTTTTAAAATCCTTTTAAAAGAAAGAATAATCATAAGACCAATCCAAACATAAACACAGATGGTTTTTACCTTACGATAAACCAAAATATTCTTTACATCAATCCTCTTCTGATATTATAAAAATGTCTAAATCAAATAAATAGAACTCAAGCGGAACGCTTTCATCTCACGTTCCACGTGATATATAATGAAAACCGCGGACACTTGTTAGGTAATGAATTCCAACTGGCAAGGTATGGGACCACCTTCCGACATGTTATCTCTAGAGAGGAATACACCGGGTTCAACAAGAACATCTTGTAACCCAGGCTAAACATGACCGGTCGCTCATTTCGCTTGAGTGTACTGAATGTATTGCCACCAACGGTTGGGATCGGCAACCGTTTCCTGAAAAGGGACAGCATCGAATATAAATTAAAGAAGTAAAAATGGATTTTCTCTAGATCAGGTGACAATACACACTAATTGGGAGCTACCCACTTAGCCATGCGACTTACCCGATTTATATTTCTCGGTTGTGAGGCTAGAGGCCATAACGTATCTTTTTGACCGATCGCACCTTTATTTACTTTGAATGCCACATTCATACCCTCCAAATCACAAATTGATTTCTCCAAAAAACCACGGGTATACAACTAAGAGAAACGAATTCCTACGCCATCAAACGTAAATATGTGTGAAGAGATCAACTTACGCGATCTATTAAATATACTCTGTCAGGCATTCTTCCATACAGGTCGTCCTGGGACTGGATAAACTGAAGGCACTATTCTGTAAACCCATCTTAGGCAATTTCTACCTAGGATTTACTAGAACAACCCTTGCATAAACTCCGTCTTCAGTTATCTTCATCATATTCGATTCGCAACGCTAATCCCCATACAGAGTGGTTTTCAGATAATAAATCTGATCTCGATCTCTCCGTATTGATGACGAAAAAATGGTCAATACTTTGATAGTCGGTTATTTAACTATCAAAGGAAAACATCCATACACACAACGATCCTATTTCCAAATGGAAATTTTATCGATCAATCATCACTCAATATTTTTCCTTTTTAAATTATTTTATCATTAATTTATTCATTTCTCCATTTCCTGTTTCCATATATTCATAAATCCTTATTTTCTAATTTTAGAAAATTTACGTTATTAACTTTGGAAAACGTTTCCATTTCTAATTCACGCATCACTATCTTCCCACATCTGTCAGTCTCTAATTGTAACTAGTAAGAGGATAATTCCCTGAATATCAACCTCAAAGGCCGAAACCAACATCAGATCGATACTCAGAAAGTCATTCAACTTAACTAATTTCCAGTCAGTTTCCAATTTCCTTAACTTTCTTTCTTAACTTCTTATCAAATCATTGCTTACGCAACTCTCAGATTTGGTTTACGATTCCACTTCTTTTATAAAAACATTGGTTATAACGATAACGTTATAATCCCTACTTCCGAAATATCTGACTTCAAAATATAACTTTTATTAATTTAAATAAATAATGATTAATTCGTTTATTAAACAAATAAATCTTGACTTAAAAATCAGAAAGTATATATTACTTTTCCGAATTCGATATAATCGAATTTCACGTATAACTCTCTTTCGAATAACTCTATTTGATTAACTCTCTTTCGAATAACTCTATTCGATTAACTCACTTTTGAATAACTCTATTCGATTAACCCTCTTTCGAATAACTTATATTCGATTATAAAATATTGGTTTCAAGCCGAATATTAATTCTCTTGTCAAATCCCGGTTTATTCAATATAAAATTTCTTAAAATAAATTATTATATAACATTTGGCTTAGTCGAAATCTAATTACAAATTTTTATGGATTTTATTTTAATCCTATTCACATTTCGAACATCGAAATAAATTCCATCGTTTCCTTTTTAAAACAATTCCCAATTTCCTGTTTTAAATTTACTGCTGAATTTACAATCCAAATTATCCACTGATAATAATTATTATTTCATTTATAAACATTGTTTATAAATCACACTACTTGTTTTTGTTATTAAACAAGTTATTTATTTCTAGCCCATTCAAAATTCCATTTCTATTTTTAAAATAGATTTTCCCTTTTCAAATTCATATTCAATCCTTTATAATTCCATTTATAAATGTTAAGTTTACATTCCATTTTCAAATATCGGTGTTAAAACAGATTTTTATTTCCTTATATAAATTCAGACTTATATATTCAATTTATCAAATGATAAATATTTTACTTAATTTATAAAACATTATTTATAAATTATTCTTCTCAATTTGTCCGTTAAAATAGATTTCTATTTAACTTTAAATCCATCTTTTCATAGTTCTTTTATAACTTAAAATTCCCTTTTATACTTCTTTAATTCTCAAAACTATATTTATTCCATAATGTTCTTTGTTTACTTCTTTTTAATTCCATTAAGTATTTTAATCAAAAACGATCTTTTACACTTCCATATAACTGTTAATAATTTTGTACAGAAGTTCCTTATTTAATTTTCAAATATCTCCTTTTATAAAATCCATTTGATTTTATAAAATTCTAAAATTGAATATCCACTTCAAAATTCCTTTTGAATGAATCTTTTGATTTTATATAAATATTTTTTTGTTTCAATATACACTTTGAAAATTCCCTTTTTACATTCCAATATTACATATGGTATTTAAAATACCAAATAAAAAAACCAGTGTCATCATAATCAATCACAGATTATATATCACATCATATATCACAATATATGAAAACAAACAGTATTATAAATATTGAGGAATCCTGTTAGATCCCTCCAACCTATTTCCCTGCATCCACATATGTTAATCGACATAAATAACATGATTTTATATCTATATAAAATATTCTGATAAACAGAATCAATATTTAATTAACGATTTATATATATAACTATATGTATATTTTCAACCAAACAAACATCACACGGAAATCAATCATTATTTATCAATACTATGGAATATTTTTGAAAACATGATGCAGAACATCCTAAATATATATGCAGTTCTATATGAATGCACAATTTGAAATTTCTTTTTCATCCATAACCTCCACACAATTACGAATAAAAATTTGAAGCAGCCAATTTTGCATCCAAACCCTACCATCCAAAACGTACCTAATCTAATTGTTCCCTATTTAATTTCTCCTAAACTGGAAAAAGGAAATTAAGGCAAAGAAATTTAACATTCCCTTCGCTTCCAAATATTCCATTTTCCGACCTACAGTGGAATTTTTACCTCAGTTACCTGAAATTCCCCAAATATTTCCAACTGTAGACTGTAAAGGAGGCTTAAAACAATCTATAACATAAAATGAGTTATTTTATAGCTCGCGCACATCATTGACAAGGTATGAAAACAACATTTCCAAGGCTAAAACAGCCTTTTCCTTGTTACCGTTAAGGTTTTTATCGCATCGTCGGTCCTATTGAACTGCTAAAACGCACACATAAAGCATCCAAAAATCTTTCTTACACCGTTCATGTGACCAAAAAATAAAAAAATTCATAAAAATAATTTCTACTTGAAAACTTGTTATATTCATTTTTAAAATTTCTTTTCAAAACCGCTTCATTTTCCCAAAGTAAGAAAATGATAGAAAAAATGTTTTTTTTCAAACAACATTTTCCATAACTTTTAAAAATGAAAATTGCGTAAATTTAAACGATTCATGTCACATGTCGGCGAATAAGGAAGTCAGTCACGCCAAAAATGCGAAAACTGAAATCACACAAAAGACAAAAATACATTTTAGATTTGACAAGGAACGGTGGTTTATTAATTTATATACCTGTGACATAAAACTATTCCTTTACTAAAATTTATTCAACACAAAATTTTAAATCTTTCCATCTCTAGGACAAATGCTAGTAAATAAATGAGATTTCATTAAATTAATCGTGCATGAATGACAAACACATTTTTTTTCAACATAGAAATCTCATTACTAAAGTCGTGCGAATTTTTTCATTACTAGCAACTTATAACACAACAATACATCAAAAAAAATGCTGAAAAGGGAGACACACGATACAAGATACGACATGCACAAAGCACGTTCTAATTACAATGACGACGACTAACACTAGCCACTATAGGATGGTCTATCTCCACGAATGGAACCAAATCCATTACCATGTCCGCGCCAGGAGCGTTGTATAGCGGAGATGCAGCCAATCTCTCGTGCTTGTCAGAGCTGCTCCTCACAAACCACTCGGAGGTCGGCCTGCATGGCCTGGATGGCAGTGAGCTCACGACTCTCATGACCAGGCTGCTAAGGCTGCTGAGCTGAAGTGGGTGGTGAGGGTGTATGAGCAGGAGCATCGGGTGGCTGGATACCCATCTTCCGGAGAGTGGCGCGACTGATGGCGGTTGGCGCCTTCTTCGTAAGCGGTTGGCGCCTTCTTCGTAGGCGTCTCCCCAGAAAGTCTCACCTGGAAGTGTCGGAAGATACGAGTGAGAAAATGGCTATAAGAAAAATGGCTCTGCGGGGTGCTGACGAAGGGCTCATTGAGATGGATCATAAGCACACGTGCCCAGTTAATGGCTACTCCGCCAAGGATAGCATAGTTGGCATGACGAATAGAAGGATGAATCTGCTCCAAGCTTCCCATCTTCGAGTTGATGTTGTGCTTTATAATGTGCACAACTACACGGGCGACTGGTCGTAGACTGGCGGTGGTCCAAGCTCTGGGATCTCAACCAGGATCTGAGGGTCCTCCATCTCAATAGCATCCAGCTCGGCTCCATTTGCAAAGATACCCAAAATCTGGGCCAATTCAGCATCAGTGAACTCGATGCGGGTGCCCATGACCTCAGATCTGATGACGCATGACTCATCATTGATATCAGCCTCCATCTGGCCATCGAACAGACAGATGCAGCGCGGATACACATCACACTCAAAAGTGTTGAAGCGCAGGATCACTGCTAGGCCTGCGGCGACAAGCAGCTCCTCCAGGCCAAATGCGGCGAAGCCGGCGAACTTCAACGGGCAACCTATTTGGTACTCATAATTGGTCATGGATAGGAATTGCTTAATCTTAGCATCATCACGATCTAGCCAAGCGGCTTCTTAGGGCATGAGACTGGGTATTGGTTGCGAGGTGCCATGGAGGGATCGGCGAAACGGGTAAGAGAAATTGCAAATTCGAGGTATAATCGTGTAGGGATTTGCATGAGGAGGATTTTGGTGGTAATTAGAGGCGAAACGGAGTAGGGGTTGCTTGGATTGGAGCTCGGGAAGGAGGAGGGTTTGAGGGAGAAGGGTCGGCCCGACGATGTTACATACATCATTCATCACAAAATATGTTGGTTAGATCACGCTTTTGCGTGGGGTAGCGGTCGATCTGTCCCCTAGAGGTCGGTCGATCGCTATGCGGGCGACCTCTTGCCCCATGCAGGGTGCGGTTTGAACCTCGGCCCAACGGCCCGTTTTAAATTACATAAATTAAATTTTAATTTTCTATTTATGTCGAAACAACTTCTACTCCCAACCAATTTCTCATATCGACTTCCACCACTCGTCCAATCGAGAATTTAATTTTTACAACGCCCCTTCCCTACCTCCAAAAATATTTGTGACCACCGAAACGAACGAACTTAAAACCGAAAATCAACTAAAAAGCCAAAATAAATTCTAAAACGGATTTTTCCCCTTACCAGCCAACATAAACTAAGCGAATCAAATTCAAATACCCCAATGATCAAGCTAAAGCATTTTTTTAGCCCTTTCGAAGAAAAAAATTTAAAACTTTTCCAAAAATGGAATTTATTTTTAAACTAACGGTTTCGTATTTATAAATCCATTTTATTATTGTTATTTATATTCCAGTTTTATATTTTAAACCAGAAAAACCTTTTCATGTCCAAAATGTTAGAACTTTAGAATCTTTAAGGGTTAATTTTGGTAATTTTAATAAATTACCCAATATATATATATATATATAAAGGAAAATGGATACGAAAAATCATAAGGAATATATATTTATTATTTTCATGTTTAGTAGCATATTCCTTGTCCTTCCTAATCCATCTTCCCTACCAATTAGACCATATTTATTAATCGCACCATTGCTCTAAAATTTTGAATATGAATAGATTAAAAAATTTAAAAATCATTTCTTTGCAAACTATTTTACGAAACCATATTTCAAAACCGTTGGAATCCATTTTTTTTTCAATTAGTTTTAAAAATAAATTTCCATGAATACAAGGCCAAGAAATCAATTGAATATTTCAACAAAGGTAGAATCGGAATTTTAAAGAAGTAACAAATGGACAAACCTCGTAATTATAATTCCGAAATGGATACGACATATTAAGGTGGGCTTTTTTTTCTGTTTAGGACGAGTATTAGTCTTAACTGGAACTACTGACGAAACCAATAACCAGAAATCGCGACTATCTCGGTTGTAGCTAGCTTTTTATATTAATATATTTTATTTCAGTTTCCAAATCTCGAATCAACGGAATCCACCATATGTCTCCTCATGCTCTTTACAATGAGATTGTCAACGAACTGTGGGGTAAGGCAGAATTGGTTAGAAACTCGAACTCAACATATTTCAACTCTTAGTCGCTCAAAGCCCATTATATGTAATTAGTCCCACGACTAATTTTCTTTGTCGAAATAAAGTAAGGTCGAGTAAGAAAGACGAAGAAAAATAGAAAAGAAAATTGAATTACGTTCTCTCACGATTCCTAATTTAACTAATTCCTCTGATCGTTTAACCTAAGCTCTGCTACCAAATGTAACAACCCATACTTTTTAGCACCTAAATTTTGACAAAAATCAAACCTTGAACACATTTAAGCATAAAGTGTATATCTGGTACCTACAATAAATGAGCATGAGCATAATTAGAGTGTGATAAATATAACTCACAAGGAAACAATATAGATAAATTAGTATTAACTCAAGTAACTACCTTTTTCAAAGTAAGTCACTTTGCCAATACTGAGCATGAGAGAGAATGAGAACCGAAGCCAAACTTAAACATCTCTGAGAATTTGTCCTTCCCTATGAAACCTGGAGGTTGTAATGAGGAGAGGGGTCAGAACAACTAGTTCTGGTGACTAAGAAACGTACAACATAGTCTATAACACATATATATATATATATATATTCTGTTTGGTTCAACCCAAGATGTATGCCTAACCAAGTTAGTGATTCTGGCCCAACCTAGTAAATGTTTACGCACGACTTTACTATTCAGCAAAAAGCAGTATTCCCAAATTATATTATCGAGATAGGACATTTACATACATTTTTGTGAAGCCTTTATACCAGAGTTTAACAGGTTAAGTGTATCGAGAGTGGGCCCCTAATCTCGGTGTTTTTATCTATATCCTCATCCTTTATTCTTTAATTACTTAACGCCTCGCTATCAATGATAGATAGGGTGGATTCTCCCTGATCACTTAAGATCCTAGGCGGACCTATTGGTCACTTATTAACCCTCGATATATATTAAATGTTAACATAAAACTAGAGGGCACTAGCTATGGGCCCTACTAGTTAAGGCTTCCGTCATTCACGCATATACCCTTGCCCCGTATAAGGTGAGAGTGGATATTTTATCGTTCGTTGTACCTTCTAGCTGACTCTACCAGATAACCTCCTTAGTCACTTACTACTTCCCGCAGGATAGATGGCTATATATGGCCCTTTTAATTTCCAGGTTTGGGTAGGCCAACACACACCTGCCATTTAAGACCCCTATACTGAAAAAGCTATTTCCAAGTGGAATCTTTAACCCTAGTCACTTAAGACCCAAGGAAGCGGACGATACACGAAGGTTATTCGTTCGTCCCCCATTTAATAAGGAAGATTATATTGCCTTTTCTCTAGCATATTTATTTAATTTCTTCCCAAATTTGGAATTAGTATAAAATGGCAATCAACACCCATTAATTCCCTTTTTGACCCCCATTTCTTTTATTTCCTTTTTAGTTCCCCTTTATGACTCTAACGGTCATATTTTCCTAAGGCAACTATTTATCAGTCCCAAGTTATCTATTTGTTGTACTCCAATGGACAATTCCTATTCTTATTTATGTATTTATTGATTGACTGATATATATATATTAACATTCTAGGCCAATCACATTTAGTAGGCTACCTGTAGATGTTGGATATGCCGGTCGGTTCCGGACAGACTTCTACCACAAGTGAACTTAGCATCGTGCCTTAGTATGATTATATTTATGCATTAGACCCCTCACATTAAACTGATTACTTGTGGTTCTGGATTTTCCGGTTGGTTCCGGGCATGCTTACACCACAAGTTGAGTTTAACCTCGTGTCTAAATGCGGTTATAATTTAAATTTCCTAATTGGGGTCCACAACAATTATCCTAATTTATTTTAGGAATTGTAACCATTTTCCTGTTCACGTTTATTTTTCCCGAATCAATATTGGTTACAATGGTTATTTCTTTATTTGCAGCCTCATTTACAACAGTTAATTACATTTATTTCTACAAATGGTCACCACAAATATGTTAATTCAAAATGGATTATATTTACACATAATTCCATATTTGAACCTTATCCGAACATTCAAACATTCCATACAATTTATATTCCACCATTTTATGTTTATTTGGATGGATAATATGTATATATTCATTTTTATGTTTTCGTGCAGTCAACGTAGTTATTAATATTTATTTATTATTTTTAGATCAATGATTTGGTCTAATCAATTAACCAAACATTCCCTTTCAACATTCAGCCTTGCCAAAAAGGTTTCAAGTCACACAAGGACCGTTAGCCAAAATCATTGTAAATCATGCCTATTTTGTAATATTGACATATTTCCAAATCATAAGAAATATATGTAATATATTTTTATTTTGGAATAGTCAATGCAAATTACAAAACATATATTTATTTTTTTATGTACCTTTGCACCCATTTTCCTCTTTTAATTCTTTTTGTCATACTTCTTGTGATTCTAAAATAATGCCTCTTTATTTAAAAATGAGGAAAATGACATAATTTACAATGCTTAAGCCAAAACCCAACAAAATCAAATGTAAACAAGGAATATTTCTTTTATTCTTAAAATCACATAATACATAAATTCATCTTTTTACCCAAATTTACATACTTTATATTTCAGCACTGAACTAAAGATCTAGAACATAACCACAATAAATTTATGTTTAATGGGACTGACTTCCAGATCTACAGTGCTACGTGTCATATAAAACATATTTCTTAATTCATGACATAACTTTTAGGAATATATGAGAATTTATAAAAGTCCTACATATCATGTTTATACATAATCATAACTATATCATTTACAAATTTCAAATATATTCATAATCAGATTTGATGTTGTCATAATTTACAATTATTTAAATAAAAGATCTAATAGGCATAAAACATAGATTTGATTCAAACGAAATAGATAAATCATTATATTTGTATTAGTAAATTTTCCACTCACCTTATAGCTTCCAATTTCTGAATTATGAACCTTTTAGGCTTACAATCCCCAAATTCTTACAAATCTACAGTTTATCTAGAAAGTGGAAAATTCAAAATCTGTAGAAACGTAAGACAAAGGGAAAAGAGCGAAGAAATCTATCATTGAATACCCTCTTCCATTGAATCTATTTCTCTTCCCAATTCCATATGAATTTGATTTGATTTGGTATATGTATGAATATATTTTATTTAGAATTTAGGTTAGAAAAGAAAGAAAAATGGTAGAGCCCCGCTGTCTTCATAGATTTGAATGGAAAAAGAGCGAGGCTCTACCCCTTTATTTATAGGGGTGGAAATGGCCTAGAATCGTCGGAGTAGTTTTAAGTTATATCTGTCTATCTGTTAAAATAATATTATAAACAAAACCCTATATGAACTAGCCACCATTAGGCATCTGATCGCCCAGTAGGTCGACCATGGCTGTCGACCGCCTGGGAAATCAGATGCCCAGGTTGGCTATTCATATATGGTATACTATTAATTAATTATTTTGTTTAATTATTTTCCATCCGTTTTCGTATTTCGTCCATAACTTTTTCTTACGGACTCCGTTCTCGAAACTCCAGACATGAAAGTTGACTAGAATTCCGAGACGAACACAACATTTAAAGTTTCGTGATCAAATTCCATTATTTATAGAAATTCCTATTTTTGTAATTTTAATAATTAATTTATATTGCCAAAATTCTGGGTTGTTACATCAACACAGACCAACATTTTACTAACACACTGATTTCATAGAGGAAAATTAATGTAACTTACATTATAGTTACAGAAACTCAATTTAATTCTACCAACACATTTAAGCTAGATTGCGTGAGTGTATTAACTCACCTTGCATGCATCTGAATGAATTCAGCTTTTTACATCTTTGAGCAGTGAGAATTTCAAACATGCAAAGCCTCCAAAATTTACCTTAACTTCTTCTAAAATTTCTAGAGATTAGAAGATTGATTCCCTTGATTCAATTAGAGATTAGTTGTAGCTAAGAAAGCTAACTATTTCCTTTTGATTCAAGTTGAAATTTGGAGTTTTGATTAAGACAGGAGGAGGATTCTAAAGTTTTCATTTTTCACATAAAAATGAGGAATAAGAAGTTTTTTCCTTTGTTTTTTGAGGATTGCATATTCGGGAAAACAAAACTCCATATCCTTCTCCTTTGGGCAAGTAATTTGAGAATAGGATTTTTTAAGGCCCATTAAATTACTAACCACTTATTTAGGCCTTAATTGAGTCATTATGTCCAAAATAACATATGTTAACACTTATTCCCTTAATTTCCAACATTTCATCATTTTGTGTTTGCATATTGATGTTGTTACCACTTGTAAAAATCATACAAATACATTTTTAATACTTCTTAAATAATTAACACTATTCTGACGTAATATCACGCTAAGTATTAATGCTAAAAATGGCACTAACACCCCATGGTGTGATTCAACACTTCAAAAACGGTTAAGATCTAGAAAAGTGGAAGCCACAAACACAAAAAATAAGTAAAAAGACGAGAATTTATAGTGGTTTGGCCTAGATCTGGCCTATGTCCACTTTGAAGAGAGTTTTCATTATCACTTTCAATATTACAAGGTACATGATTTCTCTAACTTTACTCGTTTTCTCTTTTTACAATGATTTCCTCTCAAATTATTCTCTTTAATTGCTTGACGCTCTCGATTTCACGATGGAAATGGTTTGATCTCTTTGATTGTGATGATTGTTGTTGTAGGTCCTCAACAATTGAGCATTTAGACGATCTTTGACGATTTCATGGTGGCTGAGATGTTGAATCTAAGCTTGGAATAACTCTAATGGAAGTATTTGTTGCATGCTGGTTATTACAGAAAGTTCATTGAGATGTAGATTGCGAGGATGCATTCCTGAGATTAAAGAAGGCCCCTACATCAGCTTCAGTTTTGACTCTTTCTGATGGTACCATGATGTTTACCGTTTACATGGATGCTTGTGGCATGAGTTTAGGTGCTTTGTTGATGTAAGAAGGTAGGGTGGTCTTCTACGGTAGTAGGCAGTTTAGGGTTCATGAGATAAACTACCCTACCCATGATTTGGAGTTGGCGGCGTAGTGTTTGCACTCAAGTCATAGAGACACTACTTACTCAGTGAGAGGTTTGAGATTTACACGGATCACAAGTCGCTCAAGTATTTGTTTTCATAGAAAGATCTCAATTTGCGATAATAGCGTTGGATAGAGTTCCTTGCACCCTATGATTCTGAGATAGCGTTTACCCTAGGGAAGGGGAATGTGGTTCTAGATGCACTGATTAGGAAAAGGATGACCTTGAGTCCTTTATTCGTAGAATGGAAGAGCTTGGAGTTTATCTCGTCTTTCGATTTTAGACCATCTACGGATTTTACACCCGGTTTGCTGGCATCATTAGAGGTGCGACTTACTCTTTTGGAGCGCATTAAATCCACACAACATGAGGATCAGTAGTTGGTTAGCATATTGGATCAACTCAGCAGAGGAGAGACCCCTAGCCACCTTATTATATATTCTGTGGACGAGAAGGGGTGGCTACGTTGAGATGGAAGGTTGTGTGTTCCCAGAGTTGGGGATTTATTGAGATCAGTTCTAGACAAGGTTCATCACTCTCAGATGACTATCCATCCTGACGGTGACAAGGTGTACTGAGATATGAAGATGGTTTTCGTTGGACTCGTTGGACTGGTATGAAGAGGGGAGTAGCAGAGTAGGTGGCCCAATGTTTGACTTGCTTGCAAGTGAAGGATGAACAAAGAAATCCTGGCGGATTGCTTCATCCTTTAGACATACCACAATAGAAGTGAGAGAGTGTCTTTATGAATTTTATTGATGGTCTACCCAGATCGAGGTAGGGAAACACTAGTATATGGGTTATAGTTGACAGACTGACTAAGAGCGCTCATTTTATCCCAGTGAAGAGTAAGTGGATAACAGCTTGGTTAGCATCGGTATACCTTAGAGAGATCACCAGACTTCATGGGGTACCCTCCTGTATTGTTAGTGACTGTAAACCCATCTTTACGAGTGAGTTTTGAAGGAGCTTGCAATAGGTACTAGGAATACAGTTACGACTTAGCACCACCCATCACCCTCCAACGGATGGACAGACTGAGAGGGTCAATAGGGTTCTCGAGGACTTATTGAGACTTTGTATCCTAAACTTCAGAGGGACTTGGGAGGAGCTTCTCCCATTAGTATAGTTTACCTGCAATAATAGTTATCAGGCGAGTATTGGTATGTCTCTCTTCAAGGCACTTTATGGACGACCCTGCAGATCACTTATATGTTGGTAGGAGTCTACAGACAGATTTCTACTTGGGCCTGAGATGGTTAGAGAAACTTCTGACAAGATAGACTTGATTCGCAGACGGATGAAAGAAGCTCAGGATAGGCAGAAGTCATACGCAGAACAGAAGAGGACTGACTTAGAGTTCGAGGTGGGAGATATGTGAAAGAGGCTATATGATAGTAGGATTGTGTAGAATGGAGAAAAGGATGTAGTGTATGTATTAGAGTAGAAAGCAGTAAATCACACAGTCGATTTATACTGGTTCGGACCACTGTCCGACGTCCAGTCCCAGACTCACTTCTGGTATTTCACTAACACTAAAACCCTCACTTCACCCGGAGGAATAGGTTCACAATTACCCGAACAGCTGAATGGGATTTTCTTGCCTCAACCACTGAAGATGTCTCTAATACTACAAAATAATTGATGACTTTTTTGTGTTCTTATTAACACTGATTTGTCAATATATAGTACACCCTTCCTATAGTCTTTCCTTGATGATAAACGTGAAGCTTATGAAAGATTATAGAAGATAATATTGAGAATAGTATGCTTTTTGAAAACTAGAGAGCTTTGAATAATATAAAGAAAGATAGAATGAAATTCAGTGATTTGAGAAGTAAATCAAGTCTCTATTTATAATGTACGAAGAATTGTAACTTATCACGAAGAGATTCTATCAGGAGAAATGATTTAGAAAGTCATGACTCTTCATAATTAGTTGCAACCATTCATATTCAGATGTCTGAAAATATTATTTAGATGTCTGTTTTAATTTTAAAAGTAAGACAGCAAAGAAATAGTTCATTTCGTACTAGATTCAGACATCTGAAATATTCAGAGCAGACGCCTGAATATTATGTTAAATTTAAATTTTGTCTCAGCAAACAGACGTGTGTCTGATTTAAACCGAACGTCTGTTTTCTGGGCAAAATATATTCTTTGCCTCTTTTGAATATGAAAACATATATATGTGATATGTGTGTGTGTAATCATCAAGGAAGACTTTAACATGAATATCTAGGACTAACAGACCCTTATAACATATTCAATCTTCATTTTAGTGTTCTTGAATCTGTTTTTTGAATATCTTGCTGCAAAACAAAGTTAGATGATAATATATATGCTTATGTATAGTTGTCGTAGTCAAAACGCTATGTAGCAAGATTTAACAATATGGTCTTTATCAATGTGTCGCCTTTGAAAAACGTTGTTTGCTTTGGCTTGGTAGGGAAGTTAGCACCAAGGTTTGTAGGGTCATTTCCTATAATTGAGAGGATAGGCGATGCCCTACAAAATTATACTACCAGAGAGACTGGCGGGAGTTCACGATGTGTTCCTTGTTTCGCACTTGAGGAAGTGTCTACATGATTCCGAGGTGGTAGTAAAGTCAAGTACCCTTGAGGATATAGAGATAGAGAGGGAGGCATCAGTTAGAAAAATTCCTACCTGCATACTTGGATCGGAAAATAAGAAGCTACGTAACAAAGAGATAAGGTTGGAGAAGGTACAATGAGGAGAAGATTGTGACGATGCGACAAGGGAACACAAAGACAAGATTCACCCTTCTTACACTTTTCTCTTTGAGACCACGTTCTTAATTCCCTTCTAAGATTTTAATTCGAACCTGGTTTTCCTATCATTTGAATCCCTTAGATAGAAGCCAATAGATGATAGTAATTTTTGAAAATGTATGTTTAAGACATGTTGTGATTGGTGGTTGCAAGTGTTTGCTAGTGGATGCAGTGGTTGCATACACACACTAGCCACTAGATAAAGGATCGGCTTGATAAGAGCACTTACATATTGCATATGTATGTGTGCACGTTTTAAAATTTTATGGATGGAAATGGTTGAATCATCACTTGGATTTTGCATTTTGGTGAATGGTTGTTGCACACATATAGAATTTATATGCACTATTAGGATTCATTTGCATATACATTGGATATATGTAAAAGACATAAATTTCATTAAGGAGGTCAGCTGAATCAGTAGACCGCCTGATTTTCGCATTAGTTTAGGGACATATACACAACACCTTTGCATATGTTCATACAAAGCATTAGAAATTTTATGGATAATATATACCCGTGGATGATGGATGAGTAGATGGGTGTAGGTAATAGAAGATAATATTAATAACATGCTTCTTAACTTGAAGATTTCAGGGACAAAATCCTTTAAGAAGGGGAGAATGTAGCACCCTAAAATTTAATAAACAATAATTATATAAAAAAGATTAACAAATCGAATATTAATTAATAAAATATTCATAACCAGATAAAATGGACCTTACCGTTGCGTTCGTTACGAAGTACCGAGTCAAATATACTTTTGGTTAGCTTAAATAGGAATATGTATGAACAAGTTACGACCAAAAGAAGTTTAAATTGATTTAAACAAAATAACTCAGGAAAAACAACGGTCACTGGGTGACCCGACCCTACATGGGTCAACAATACTGTCGACCCAGGTAGAAAGTGGGTCTACCCACCCGATAGCAGGCATCATTCCAGCAACTGAACCTAGTCGAATTTATGTGTTATATTCTTTGTTGACACGGCATGATGTGTCTTCTATGGTGTGGATTAAAATCCTAAGATCACGGGTCTAATTTATCCTAGCACGCCTATATTTAGGCTAGCAGCCCTCACTACATTTCTTCATCTTCTTCCTCCACTAAGCTATGTTCTGAAATAAAATAAGGAAAAGGGTTGGGTGCTGTCAATCTATAGATTGAAAGGATAATTCTTCTACTTCAGTTTTAAAGACCTTTTATGAATCTATTGCACATCATTGTGAATTTCACGTTATTTTTAGATTTGTAGTTTAAAAAGGATTTTGACAGTAAATATATTGGATCTGAAATTATCAGTGTTTATAAGTTTATTCTTGTATGTTATTATTCTTTTAACTACTGTCAATTACCTATCCCTTGTTCAGTTATTACTTGTTCATATGTACATTCATCTTCCTTATCCCTTTCCATCACTGTTTAATTTATAGCCTTATTATGCCTATTTTAATAGTTTGTTCATATCTGAGTTTGGTTATATTTTCTCTTTTTTCTTTTATTTTGTGCTGAGCCTAAGCCAATGAGAGCCTAGGCCCTTTCCCGTTAAAATTTCATAAATTTGGGATAAACTGAAATAATATGAATTGATAATAAAAAAGAGATTTGCGCATATTGGAATTTATGGACCTTAGATTGTAATATTGGGGTAATTAAAAGGGGAGAATATGCAAACAAGTAAATTGGAATAGGTCGGACTTGATTATATATTAAGTGATCGTGTCATGGGGACTAGGGTAAGATATACATAATTACACATTGAGTAAGAACATGTTAGTGTAACTTTTAAACGTGTAATTAGACATTGAATGACATGGTTATGCGAAAAAGGAATTGTATATTACTTTCATTAATTACAATCTAGGGAATAACATGTTAAAGGCTTATTAATGAACTTACAAAGGTTAAGTTAAAACACTAGATTAATAAGCAAGGAAAAGGGTTATAGAATATTTCGTTAGTTATAATATGAGGGTAAAAAGGTTGTAGATTACTTTCGTTAATTACAATCTGAGGGTAAAAAGGTTGTAGATTACTTTCATTAATTACAATCTGGGGAATAACATGTAATGGGCTCATTAATTAACTTAAAATGGTTAAGTTAAAACACATGATTAATAAGCAAGAAAAAGGGGTTATAGATTACTTTCGTTAACTTCAATCCGAGGGTAAAAAGGTTGTAGATTACTTTCATTAATTACAGTTTAGGGAATAACATGTTATAGACTTATTAATGAACTTAAAAAGGTTAAGTTAAAACACTGGATTAATAAGCTAGGGAAAGGAATTGTAGATTACTTTCATCAATTACAATCTAGGGGAAAACATGTTACAACAAGAGGCTTATTAATGAACTTAAAACGGGTTAAGTTAGAACACTGGATTAATAAGAAGGAAGGGTCGATTCCTTTGTGATATATGGGGCTCGTAGAAAACCTAGTTAGCTTGGGAACCAAGTCTCGGGGAGAATTGTGTCATATGCATTTTGCGTGGGATCCGTATCAGTCGGTATTCCTTGGTTATCAACGTGGACTCGCACTATGTAGGGGTCAAGGCATGCTTATACTGAACTGGGTAGTAAGAGGTCCAAACGAGAGGTGGGTACAGATGCATTCCGATAGAGTCATGAGCATGCATAAGTCCGAAAGTGGAAGATAAGACGTTGTAATGCTTGTGATTAAGGTTGTGTCTTTCTTAGTTGATAGGTTCGGGAGTGACAACCCCGAATGCTATAGCCGGCACATCACTTCCTGTTTAAGAAGCTAATCATTAGGTAGAAATTAGGGAAAGCATTATCTTTACGATATTATAATTAGTGTGGAAATTCTGGGATATGAATGAGGAGCTTATCCGACTTTGTTCTATGTGTTTCGTATTTTACTTTATTTTCATATCCAGTACTATTGATCTGTCTTGATACTTCTTTATATCATGCTTATGTTGAAAATCACTAGAACTCGCCAGACTTTATGCCTGACCTATTTTGTTTTTCCTTCTCTCTCTCCCTTTCCCCCTCATATTTTCAGGGCGGTGGATTACAATAGTGAAAGTGATTCTTTGATTCAGCTTGGACTTGGACTATTTCTTATTGCATGTACTGTTTCGATTTATGTTCTATGTTCATTGTTATGACTCATGAGGGATTTTATTATTATCGTTTTGTACTTGTACTCTAATTTTCACAAGACATATTTTTTATGACTGTATGATATTTGAAACTGTAATGTTGTAATGTTGTTTTAATAATAATAAAAGCTTCGAAAGTTTTCCGCTGCATTTTATCACTACAACAAAAACACCATATTACAACTTTAATTTTACAACGGTGGTAAAAGCACCGTTGTAATAAATGGATTTTTACAACGGTGGTAAAAGCACCGTTGTAATAAATGGTTTTTTACAACGGTGGTAAAAACACCGTTGTAATAAATGGTTTTTTACAACTGTCAATTCCCTAAAGTTGTAATAAACGTATTTTTAACAACTTTTTGTTTTGTTAGTTGTAATAGATGCCCATTACAAACTTCATGTTTATAATATCTATATTTAATAACTAATTATATTAATATTTAATAATTAATAATGATTAATAATAAACTTAGGAATCAATAATATTTTTTAATTATTATTAAATAATTAATAGTTAATAAGTGGTAATTAATGTTAACTGCTTATTAATTAATATTTAGGTGACATATACATTATAAGCTTTTAATAGTTATTACTCGATTATAACTAAGTAGAAATGTGAGAACCCAACTTTGATGATCCTAGATTATATTGATTCCAATTAAATCCATAATATTTGGGGTGAATAAATAAATAAATCATTTGTGATATGTACATGATGAATATGTGAAATTGTGCATGATTAAAATGGTGAATAAACATACACATTTGTTTGTATATTGTGTATGTGACATGAAAAATTTGTTTAAGTGTTATGATGATTTGGGGCTTAAGTTTTATAAGGGTCAACATTAAATCTAAGGGCAAAATGGACATTGGCAATGGTGAAACCCTACCCGTATGAAGCAAATAAAAGAAAATAGGCCGTCGGTTTCCATTTCATTCTCTCGTTCTAAAAAAAACTTAAAAATGGCCGAAGCCCTAGAAATCGAATTGGGGAAATCAATAAATCGACCAACGTCTCACATCAAATAGAACTAATTTTGAGAGAAATGGTTTCCAAGGGGAAGCGACAGTAGATCTGGGGGAGATCGAAACCCAAATAGAGGAACTACAGAGAGAAATCGAGATCTGGAAGCTAATCGGGTTAAGGTGAGTGTATTTCCCTCTGTTAGGCACTATGACCTTTAATAGGAAGCTGATTTGCAAGTAATTCGTTTATGTGAAAAGGCAGGTCGAGAGACTCCAATTCGTGAGTGAGTTTTCATTCGAGCTGGACAACATCATAGGTCAATTCAGGTGAATTTTCATTTTCTAGATTGGAGGTCGGTCCTTTGAAAGGAAAAAACAAACCCTAATTTTTGGGTTTCTCGGTTGTTGCTATCCTATTTTCGATAAATTGCTGAGTGTATGATCAATAATGGGTTATTTACTGATACTGCACTCCTATGCCTTTGGACTATGTAATGCTGCTGTGCGCCATTTTCTTTTTTTCTTATAATGAAATTGCAATTTCCTCCAGTCTATTGCTGGTGGCCCTGTACACTCAATTGCCATATACATCACTCGTATGAACCCAAAATCCTTGCATTAGTTTGGAATTTGAAATTTTTATTTATGTTAACATGCAAAATACTTTCGTTGGGAGAATGTTCATCATTCATTGTTTCATGCAGGCTTGTTTGGACGACTTTAATCATCACAATATTGACATTTCTTGCAACCTTCTAGAAACATGTGGGCGGTTTCTTTACCGATCACCTGAAACAACAATTCGTATGTCAAATATGTTGGAGATACTCATGCGTTTAAAAAATGTAAAAAACTTGGATCCACGTCATAGTACTTTGGTAGAAAATGCATACTACATATGCAAACCGCCTGAACGGTCTGCTCGGGTTTCAAAAATACGACTTTCGTTGTATCAGGTGTAGTATAAGTTGCTTTTTTTTCGAATGTTTTATGGGCCAAGCGCAGTTAATTGATATTAGTTGTTTCCATTTGGTGCAGTATATAAGAAAGTTACTCTTCTCAGATCTTGACAAGTCTTCTCTTGAATATGTTCTTAGACAACTAAGAAAATTACCTTGGAGTGAATGTGAACCACACTTACTGAAGTGCTTTTTGAAGGTTCAAAAGGGGAAGTACAGTCAAATCCATCTCATTGCTATTCTTACTGCAAGTCTTAGTCGATATCATGATGAATTTGCAGTTGCAGTTGTGGATGAGGTCCGTTTCATTTCAGATATAGAATCAATTTTGAAACTTATGTTGGAATTTTCTTTTCTATACTAATACACTATGAACCTAGATAAATATGTACTTCTTAGAAACAATTGTCTTGAGAAATAAGTCAATCTTTAAAACTAGCCCATCCTTGCTTTCATTCGTAGGTCCACCCTTGATACTGTCTGAACATTCTATTATACTTAATCTATAGGTTTACGGCTGTTTGCTTATGTTATTCAGTTTTATTTGCCTAGCTATAAGCAGGTGCTTTGCAGCTATATCTATATATTTTTATGAAGGAAAAGGACTTTACACTTTATAGCTATCTTCTGTGTTGCACCATAAAATAAAATACTAGAACCATCTCTTTCTGTTTTGGAATTAAATGGTTGTAGGGTAGTATTTTTTTTTAAAGGAGAACTGGTTGTTGGATAAACATAGTGTTTATATGAGATGATTGCTGAATAGTAATATAATCTTTACCAGCAGTTAAATTTTGGTATAAACAATGTACAGGTTAAAATAGGAGATCTTGGAGAAGCAGCAGTAGTAGAAAGGAACCACGCAGCACGCACAATGACCGGAACGCCCGAATACATGGCACTTGAACTATACGAAGAGAACAGTGCAAAAGTGAGTTGTGACTGTATTATGTAAAAGTGAGGAATGTATGTATTGTTATCACTGTATTATGTAAAAGTGAGTTGTACGATAGTGGATCATAAAGTTGTACTAATTCAAATATTGAAATAAAATATTTAATTGATTATTTCAGTTCAGTGTAGTATCATTTTATTCAATATAAATATTTATTTTTACATGAAATGTAATGTATAAAGAAACGAAAATCATATTGTTATAATTAATTGTAGTACGAATTACTACAACGATGAAAAAATGTTGTAATATGTATTACTACAACGGTGGAAAACAGTTGTAAAATATACATTTAACAACGGTGTATAAAAGTTGTAAAGATTTAAGTCTATTACAACTTCTTAATAGACGACGGTGGCTCCACCGTTGTAAAAAGTCTTTTACAACTATTTTCCACCGTTGTAATAGGGTCATTTTGTTGTAGTGTATATTCCATCTTGTAAATTTTAGCCTCTATATCTTTACTTTATACCTATTGTGCTTCACAGAATTTAATGCATCTTCATATGAGTGACACTAGAAGATGTGGGATGTTACATTTCCCATCACCCTTCCTCACATGACCCTTCACGAAAATTCCCGAGGCATTTACCATTCTCCTCCTTATTGCAATCTCTACCTTCCGAACACCGCATGGCGAATTCCAGCCCCCCCCCCCCTCAATCGTATCCCTGGCCTGGATGAAGCGCTCGACAAAGAAATCTGTGCGACACTTATCACCCCCATCTCCTACCAAACTTCATCAACGTGGTCGCCTCGACCGCCAGATCACCAAGAACCCCTCTTACGAACTCTCCTTCACCTCATCACTATGTTGTCCAACCGCTGCAAGTCGCCATCTAGAGTGAAGGACGCATCAAAATTTCCACGACACCTCACCAAATCCCATCCCCTTGTGCGCCTCCTCAACTGTGCCACCGTAGCTTTTACCTCGGTCGTCCTCCCAGATCGCCAACGACCCATTTCAAATCAACCCAGCTCCATCCTATCTCCACGAAAATAACTGGCCTAGCCATTGCTGCTTCCAAAGTCATGTTCTAGCACCTATGTCGCACACAGTATTGCGTGTATGATAGAGAAGCTCTCATTATCGAGATTTCATCAGATCAATCGATATTTATGTTCGTTGTATATTCAATTTTATCTTATTTTTGAAATAATCAGATGTTTAATGGTTTTTAAACTTGTTGTTGTGTTCTTCATTGGAGAAGAAGGAAACAAAGTCTTATTATATAAAGTTGGGTTTTGAATTCGTTATTTTCTTAAATCACATGTTTCCTCTACAGATGCCATGTGCAAAAGATAGGGTAGGATGCGTAGGTTTTGAAAGTGTATGTTGAATATTTCGTTCCATCCTTTTAGAATTTATGAACTATGTAAGCGTTTGTAAAGATATTTTGCAAGATGACCAAATATATTTTTCTGAAGGCGATGAATGATATTTTATTGAAGGTTACTAATGATATTTTTAGTGTGTAACGTTGGACGTTCACAGTTCGTACGAACCCATACGAATTCTAATCGTGACAAAACCGGAAACCATACAATAACTTAATATTTCAGACACGATGGAACTGGTTTCGTCAAATTCCAAAATCGTTTGTGAAATTGCTATTTTAATTTCAAACGGTTAAACAATACACGTTTATACCAAGCACGATCATATAATAACTTCAATTGTCTTAAAACCTGAAATCTTACAGTAATTAACTATTACGAATTTTATAAAACTAATTGCCTTGAAATCTGAGGTCGTTTGAAAATGGATTATTCTTTATATGTTCCATATTAAATCGATATAATATAAGCCGATTTCACAACAAACAAATTTACTGATAATATATCATTATTATTTATTTTCAAACATAATCCTATATATCTTCAAAACAATCAGTTTGGGATTTTAAATTCAGTAATTTAAATTCCTTGTTAAAACGATATTTAATTTATAAAAAAATTCCTTTTATATCATTAATAAATAGTTATGGTTCGTACATGACTCCGTAGCGTTTTTCTGAAATTTTGATTTGGACATAACTCAAAATCTACAAGACGAAATCCCAATTATTCTCTTTTGTTAGAAAATTATAATTAATAGATCAGGACGATTCTTATTTCAAATAATTACGACTTATGTTGGATCATGTACATCTATTTAAAGTTCAAAATGTAAAACTATGAACAATCGCGATGCTGCAACTCGTTTTATAATTAACTTATAAGCTATATGTTCAAACGTTCGTTTAATAAATGAATTTCTTAATATAATTCAAAAACCAAATTGAATTAAATCCTTGCATATTGTCCAATTTATACAGTATTGCAATTTCAACTAATTCCAACTTTTTTAGAATTAAATTATTATTTTATTATTTATATTAATAAAATATTCAAAACCATTAAATTCAAATCCTTTAAATTTCAAACTAATAAAACCATTTTTAAATGTTCAATTAAATAGTTTGAAACCCAAGTTGTTACAAGCACTTCATTGCAAACACACAAAAATTGTTGCAAAATTCCGAATTTGCAACGCTTGTAAAGTATTGCAGAGTCATTCTTCTATTTTTCTTCGTTCTCTTCTGTAATTGCATCATCAGAATCAAATTTTAGAGTGTTACTTGGTCGAATCAAAGTCGTACAAACTTTGAATTTGATTACGCTCTTTCAAGGCTTCATTGAATCTTGAAAGTCGTCTTGAAAGTCGATAGTTCGATAACTTGTGTATACCTGATGGGTTGAACTATTGTCTAAAAGAGTCTATTCTATAGATCCTTGAAGTCTGAAGTACGACAATCATCTTCCTCCAATAGTCTCGAACTGCAAAATCCCCAACACAAAACACTTGAATGACATGGGTATGACCATAATGGGATTAAAGAGTATCAAATGATGAGAAAACTAAGGTTTCTCATATAATCAAGAACTGCAGACCACGTCGATGATGAGAGCAAAGTACGGTCAAGAACTGAGAGGTTTGCTTGGCAGACTTCTTTGAATCAGCGGTTAAGCAGGTAAAACTCTGATACCATATTAGAATTATGTAAGATTTAGTAATTGCATAATTTTTATGTATGTGGGATGTAGATTTGTGAATTTGTATTACTGTTTCCATTGATATTGGAAGACGGAAGTGATACTGTATTTATGATACAATGCACAAGAGACGTGGGCTAAGCCCATTTGGCACGTAGGCTCGTTGCGAAAGTATTTTATTCATACCAAAATATTATGTAGTATTCTCTAAAATTAAGTATGGGTGGGTATTATTTGCATCGCAATACGAAAACGCATAGACCAAATTGTAAAAACGGTGTAAAGCGAATTGCATTTTTTTTCTCTAAAGAAAATTCCCCAAACCGAACCGACTCGCAACGATATGGTTCAGTCACTGTCTGAACTGTTACCCAACCATATTAAACCGAACCGAGGCTAGTACCTGCATTAGCAGCCCTACGTAAAAATATAACTGATTCCTACCTAATATTTTTTTATTTTAACGATTTTTATTCTATTTTCAGCGTATCTTGTTGTTATATTAATAATAACTATTATCACATGGCTAAATTTTAAAGTTTCAGTATAATAGTTATCAATTCATTTTTTTGGATGATGCTAATTATAATCTTATTTGAGTCATCTTATTTAATGTTTATGCATTAATTAATGTTGATGTTTGGTTAATGTATTAAAACAATTTCACTTTTCAATTTGAAGTATTCATATAGTTAGAAACTAATCTTTCAGTTCTGGATAACACTGTGTGTTTTAACCTTTAAGTGACAAATCATACAATTGTAAAGTGATTGTTGACAAAAGTAATTATCTTATTTTATATTTAACAAGGGTTCAAACCGGATCGAACCAAAATCGGATCGTATTATAACAAAATCGAATCGTATAATGGTTTGTATTTTTTTATCACCGTTTGATACGATGCGAAAGCGGTTTGGACTTCAAATCGCATTAAACCGAGATGTGCCCACCTCTATCGGTAAGCAAGAGAAGAAGCTCATATTGCTTACTGATGCACGCTTTCCAGATGAGAACATTTTTGTTATGGGTAGTTATGGTAATTGTGAGTAGGGTATGTATTATGATGTTGATGAAGGAAAGTTCGTTTAACCTTGTTTATACTACGACGGTGATAGTATTTGTGTTTGGATTGTTTGAATATTTGGGCTGTATTGTATTTGTGATGGTGGCTATATATTACTTGTTTTGGATGTTTTGTTATTTGGTTTTTGCATATGAATTTAGTGATATATGATAGTATGGCATATGAATTTGTAATATGAGCTGATTATATATTGTATGCATTTGAATTGGTGATTGATGAGGACAATGCAGTAGAAATGCTGCAAATTAACCGTGCTCAAGCAAAGGCGTCGACATGGCATCTGCTGGGTTTCCTAAGAGCATCCCAACGCAATGGTTGGAGAATGTCTCATCCATTCCGAACGCAGAAGAGTTGCTTTGATTACTTTATCCGGCTTTTTTTAAGCGGGATAAAATAATCACACGGATCGCAACCCCAATCGTTATTTTGCGATCCATGGTGTGACGTGGAATTAAATCAACACCACACGATTATCCGGATTTATCAAAACCGAATAAAGGAAACTTTTTCCACTTTATGCCGCTCTTTTAAAATCGATTTCCCTTATCTAGCTTTAAAAAACCCAGATAAGGTTGCTTTTGGCAACCTTCGGGTGGCGAAAACAATCCGAACACGACGTGGTGACCCAGGTCTAAAGGCTAGATGCAGTAAAGACTAGTCATAATAAACTCAGTGTACTGTCATGTGTGATACTAACCAGTTTACCTTGTTGACCTTTTACTTCAAATCATAAGTTCAGAATATTATGATATAAAGATGGTATCCTTATTATCATTGGAATACAGTAGGATAAAAGCAGATAATTTGGAGGTACGGTTAATACTTTTATTGGTATAAACAATTAGTATGCTTTTTTGTACGCGGCCATTACTTTGCACTACTTATTGTTGCTGCACTGCCTATGCCGTACGTTTCCACTAATACGAGAACGAGCGGAAGATTGCCCAAAGCCAAACGGAATAAACAACGTAAAGGCGTAAAGCTAATGAAGCAGTGGCATTATTTTACTTTAAAACTCACTAATCAACTATTAAAGGTGACCATTAATCAAATGTACAAGTGGAAGTCAATCTTCTACGTAAATTATACTAGTTAAATTGTCAACAAAGAAGGTGAATTCACACTCGATATTATAATTTATAAACACCAGCCTTGGTGACAAGACAACTCCCATTGAACATGCATATATAAATATAATTGGTTTATCCTGATCGCGTTTATTTTCATTAAATGATCTAATCATAGATGATATTTATTATTATAAGTTACAAAGCTATGATTCGGTTGGACACTTGAATACAATACTGCAAAGTTTGGTTGTCTACCTTCGTAATAATGGTGTGTTTGAAACAAGCGATCATAGGACATAAGAGAGCATTTTAACGGGATAGAATGTTAAGTCGGACAAACGCTTACGGTGTCAAACGACGCATTTAAGCGTAACAATAAGAGAGGAAAATGAAATACTTCCTTCCATTCATAATATAAGAATTTTTAAGTTGTTTGATTTAGTTTAAAATATAATATGTTTAAGCTTGTTATTCAAGTTTTTGATCCATAATAAATAGTTAAAACCAAATGTTGCTTCATGATATTTTATGCATGAAAATAGAAATGATAATTGGACTGCACATAAAAAGAAAACTTAATTAGTGCGACATACTTAATTTAAGTATGGACTAAAGTGTCAGTTAATTTTTTCCTTAATTTCCGTGTAAATTTCTCAAATGCCTTGTATTATGAATCGGAGGAAGTAATTAAAAAAAGAAAAGTATTATGAATTAACCGGATAAGAAAAACAGAGGCTGCGTCCAACACTTCTGACACCATCACAAGCATTTTGCTCCATTAGCAAAACTGGGCAATAATTACGTCCTACTTAAATGTTCTTTTGTTGTTCAATCTTTCTTCGACATAAATGATTTAACTTATTATTAATAATTGATTAGGATTGATTATGGACGTATGAATGTTGGGCAGATTTGTGAAAAGACATCAGAAATGTGATTTTAAGTATGCAATAAATTTATGAAAATTTCTAGACCTCAAAATCTTTGTAATTTCAGATAGCTTGAATTTTTACATACCAATTATGTAAATGTACATACCAGGTAAGTTTATCGAGTCTTTCTTCGTGGGAAGAAGCAAAAGTTAATAGAAAATTGAATTAAAAAGATTAAATTTAAGGTAATGTTATAAAGCTGAATACAACTATAGCAAAACGGCAATTTAAAAAATGCTAAAATTATTATAGCGTACATGCACTAAAATATGTATTCATATTTATGTGCACAACAGTACAGCTCCAGTTTCTCGCACATGTTAAAAATTAAAGGCGGTAGCTTTAGTTTTACACATATAACATATTAACATACATACAACCTCTCTTAAAGTTTGTGGAAGAATTGTGATTTGGTGTATAATATTTAGTTTATATTACCGCACCCAGAGATGATGGGCTGAACCCATTGGCACGCAGGCCCAACAATGCTATGTAAACAGAATACATAATTGTTGTATTAGAGAGTTCTTTATTCTCCAATAACCTCCACTAAATTCATGCAATTCAAGGTTTCTTTGTTGGGGCCAGTCAATTCAAATGTGATAGACCTATCTAAATATTACATACCTGCAATCATATATATACAGATATATATATCAAATAATTATTCAACGAGCTAACAATCAATGAACAAATTTTAAAAGTAGCCTTTTTTATTATAACCTGATTTTATTTCAATATAATTACTTATAGAAGTGTGAAAAAGAAAAGAAAATAATATAATGATAAATATTTTTAATTGGTTTACATGTATTCAATGTATATGAAATACATTGGTAATTTAATATTATATCAAATATATATCTTTTGTATTATAATACATGCTAAACCCAAGTTAATTTTTGGCTCCAATGAAGACTGAATAACCTATTTTTAGGTCTAGGCAGCTATATCGTAGAAGGAAAAAAAAAAAAAGAGTTGGTAAATAGAGATTTGAACTCTACTCCTCTAATTCGCTAGTTGGAACTCTATCGTTTAACTTAAATGACTCTTAGTAAAGTTCACTACAAGGAGAATACGGATTTCCGACGGCTAAAAGCCGTCGGCGGCCGTCGGAAACCGAAGACGGCCGTCGAAAATTACCGTCGGAAATCTGGGCGTCGAGAAATAGCATTTTCGACGGCTATCGACAACGCTCGTCGTTTATGATTCCGACGGCTTGGGACGGCTTACGTCAGTTTCCGACAATTTCCGACGGCCTTCGCAAGTCGTCGGAAACCGTTGCGAACAGTTGACCTATATGCCGTCGAAAACCGTCGAAAACCGTTACAATATTATAGACCTGTAAGCCGTCGGAAGCCGTCTGAAATACTGCACTTTTTTTTTTGAATTCCAGCTGCTATTTAGCTTCCAGCCCACATTCACCACAATCCACTAAATCAGTCCATCGGTCTACAATTCCAGCACACTATTTCATATTCATATCAACCAAACCACACCATTTCATACACATATCACTAAAACCACAACCTTTCAACCCAAAATATCATAAAAACCACAAAACACAAATATACCATAACAATTCTACCATTACAACAACATACAATACATAAAGTCTACTACATCACCCCACCACATCATGTCTAGGTCAAAATACACACAAAATATCAACACACCATATCATGTCTACCATCAAAATACATGAAACATGTCAACCCAAAGTCATACACCCGTACCATAACAAACTAGTCATATATGTACATGTCCAACTAAAAAACATACCTGTCTCCATCCCTAACTAATCCTCATCATCTGCAGAAGCAGCTGATGAGGGGAAGCGCTCAAACTCCCGTGCAAACACTGCTAAGCGTCGATCTAAAAGCTGAGTCGTCTCAATAGCTTGACGCTGATTCTGCTCCTCTAGCTGTGTCACCCTAGCTCTCAGCTTCTCAATCTCTGCGGTGGCTATATCAGCTCTAGCCTGTTTGCCCCGTGCCCGCTGACTAGTGGGCTATAACATATTTAAAATGAAATTAATCATATAAGATTATTGTAATAGCTTGTAATTCGTAAAAGTTATTTTATTTCTAAACTATATCAATTTAAAAATATTTATGAAGTTTAACAATATGAAACTTTTGAATCTATGATCTATGATCTACGACTCAAATTTCGTTTTCGTTTAAAGTTCTAACTTCATGACTTACATTTAATTAAGCATGATATTAAACATGATATTTTGAGCATAATACATTAAATTTAATTAGAGTTATTCATAATTAAATACTAAATTAAGGTAAAAATGCTTTACCACTTGATTTCTGAAGCCATAACGTCTACTCCGCGTCGTTGGATCCATCACTGACTGTAGGATAATGTCCTCCTCGTCGGTATTAAGCTGCTCATGTCCAGTCTCAGCTAGACGCATCTGACGTTGCTCCATAAACTTCTCCTACAAGACCAAATAATAATGTGCATAAATTTATTATCATGATATCTTATTTTATAGTAATTTAACAATTTGTACATAAACTTCTACAAAAAATGAAAACTTACGTGACTCTTCCTAGATTTCTCGTCATGCCATTTATATGTGATGTTCCCGTCTGAGTCGACCTGCTCGACGGCATGTGTACGAGTGAATACGTCCATATACGAGACAGGACCCAACCCCTCAGCCTCTTGAATTTGATTATTACACAAAATTATTAGTTAAAGTTCAAAACTATATAACATATTACTTTTTTATACAAGTCGAATTTAAAAAAAAAATTACCAACTCCTGCCGATACTGCTGAAATGACTTGGATCCTCCTCGATGAGTGACTGGATTTTTGTTTCTATTTGCATTGTTTCTTTCTGCCACCACCTTTAATTACATTTAAATTTGGTAATTATCGACTGAATAGTTTTATATTTTAAAAATATAAAAAAAAATTAGTACACTAACCTTTGCTTTATCACTATCCCAATACCTCAAAAACCCACTCCAAACGTTGTCTCCCATCCACGAAGGCTTTTTCCTTGTTTTCTTCATTTGTGATATAGCATCTTTATAATTTTTCCTCATTTTCTGCATCCAGTACGTCCGAGCCAGAGCTAAATCATGTGTCTCTATTTCCACCTCGGCCTGTATTTCACGTTAAACAAACATTAGTAGTAAAATAAGCTCAGTATTCAGCAATTAAAAGAAAATGAAATGTAAAAAAAAGGGTAAGAAAATACTTACTAGCACATCCTGCCAAATGACCTCCTGAATGTGAGGTGGGATCAAATCCCACTGAGGCCAACATGCCGACATCCTGGACTAATATGCTGCTGTCGAAGCGGCCAAAATAGTCTTCGAAGGCTGAAGATCGAAAACCCTGCATTAATTGTGATAAACATAATTAAGTGTACGGTATAAAATAATTAACATGCTAAGTAAATTTTGATTTTTACCCAGTACTCGTAGGGACCAAGGACACAACTGCATGCACACGTGGCTGCGATCCAGAACCCTCGCCTGAAGAGTTTCCTCTAGATGACATACATGTCACATACAAATCATTTCAAAATATGTAAGCTAATTTAAACAAACGATATAATAAGATACTAAATTGGTGACATAATTAAATGATGTAAAAAATGTCGTAAATGATAAATTGTTTATACTTGTATTTGATTGGGTCTCATATTCCAAGGAGTAACAATTTACATTGCATATTTAAGACAAATAAATCGGAAAAACTGCATATGACATAAAAGATGTAAAAAACCATCATAACATTAAAAAACTTAATAGTTACTTGAATTATAAAATAAACTGGGTTCATGATTACATTACAACTAGAAATTTAATACTCAACGTCTATATCAGTCATCATCTTCTTCAGATTCAGATTCAGATTCAGACTCAGATTGTATAATCTCTTCCTCCGCGCTCTCAAACACATCTAGCAAAGCATTTGCCTCATCGACTAGAGGTCCAAAATCTGCACTATCATCTTCAAGTATTATTTCAGTGTTCTGTTCCAGTTCTGCCTGATAGGCTCCTTCGTCTGGAATATTCTTCCCGTCGAAAGTAAATCTGGCCTTTGTTTTAAAAACTGCCGACCAATCTGCTTTATCTCTTTTTAGTGATGGGTAAGGAGCATAATAAACTTGTAATGCTTGTTTGGCTAGTACAAAAGGATCATACTTGTAATAGCGCGATGTATGCTTTATTTCAATCAGATTATAATCCTTATGTACATTAATCCCAGAATTCGGAAAATTGCTAAACCAATCCCATTTAAAGAGAAACACCTCCTCCGTGGGTCATGAGAAATATGTCGGTTGCAAAATTTGTGTCAAAACGCCATAAAAATCATTGATGTGATTTTCAGGATCATCACTGCCTTTAACGAATACACCAGTATTGTTCATTGATTTTTCAACACCGTATTCTTTCGTATTAAATTTATATCCATTAACAAAATATATTGGATATGTCTTGACCAATCTTTTTGGTCCCATTGCAAGATGTTTCAACCCTTCATCACCAACACAATTTTTGGGATCATAAACATAATTTGAAAACCAATCAGAAAATTCTTTACTGATATCTCCGTTTGGGTGTTCAAGTTCATAAACGCTGTAAATAGAAATAGAGTTTTACATTAGATTATACACACATAAAGATGTAGAAATGAAAAAACACTAATTGATATTTTAGATTACCTAACAAACGGTGCAACTTCAGCACAATTTAGAAGAATATAAGTGTGAGCTACATGAAGATCTTTATCATTTAGCCATACGTCAACACATTTCCAAGAAGGTCGACCTTGTTGTCTAAAAATAGACAAAACTGTTTGAGACGATTCTTGTTCGTCCCCTTCGTCGTTTCGTGGAACACTTTCAAATGATATATTCACATGATCACTGAAATAATGTGAGAGAAAGAACGAGGCTTCTCCTTCGATGTAAGATTTACATATCGAGCCTTCAACTCGTGCTTTTTGTCTCACTTTTTTCTTCAAATGATTCAGATACCTATACAAAATTAATATACATTATTTCACAGTTTTAAATGTAAGTAAATTAATTGTTAACATGTTTATATTTACCACTCAAATGGATACATCCATCCATATTGGACGGGACCTCGATATCGTGCTTCAGTTGGAAGGTGGACAGGTAAATGCTCCATTACATTAAAAAAACCTGGCGGGAATATTTTCCCCAATTTGCAAAGCAATATTGGAATATCTACTTCAAATTTACGTAAACGTTCCACTTTCAAAGTAGTTGAACAAAGCTCTTTGTAAAACAAAATAAGCTCCGTTATTACCTTCCAAACTTTTACTGGCAGTAGTTCTTTGAACATAACAGGAAATAGATGCTCCAACATAATATGACAACGGTGACTTTTCATTCCACTCAATTTACCATTTTTGAAGTCAACACATCTACGAAGGTTTGATGAAATCCCATCAGGAAATCTTAACCCTTCAACCCATTTTAACAAAACTTTAACCTGATTATTATCTAATTCATAACATGCTTTGGGTTTTTTACTGTCATTCGGTTTCATATGAAGCTCGGGACGTTTGCATAATTCTTCTATATCGCGCCTTGATTTCAAATCATCTTTAGTTTTCCCTTTAACATTCAAAATCGTGTTAAAGACATTATCAAATACATTTTTCTCGTTATGCATCACATCAATATTATGACGAAGCAGAAGATATTTCCAATACGGCAACTCCCAAAAAATAGACTGTTTGCACCAATTGTGATAAATTGATTTGCCTTCAATTTCTATTTGAACTCCACTTTCATATATCTTTGGATGATTTCGAACCATTTCATATATTTCTTCGCTAGTAATTAACGTTGGAGGTTGTCTGTTTTCTACTCTATTAGCCAAAAAGTTTTTCTTGTCTGCTCTAAAAGGATGATTTACATGGAGAAAACATCGATGACAATCAAACCATGAAATTTTCTTACCATGCGGTAGGGAAAACGCTCGTGTCTCTTCCATGCAATATGGACATGCTAAACGACCAGTATTACTCCATCCTGAAAGCATTGCATAGGCAGGAAAATCACTTATAGTCCACAACAAAGAAGCGAACATACGAAAAATTTTCTTCTTCGAAACATCGTATGTTTCTACTCCTTCATTCCACAATGTTTTTAATTCATCAATTAACGGTTGTTAATAAACATCAATTCCTTGTGTCGGATCATCTGGGCCAAGAACAACAACAGTAAGAAACATATATTGCGTTTTCATACACATCCATGGAGGTAAATTATAAGGTGTGATGATAATGGGCCATGATGAGTATTTAGAACCAAACTGGGAAAATGGTGAAAAACCATCTGTACATAATCCTAGTCTGACATTACGACTCTCCGCTGCAAAATTGGGATAAGTTTTATCGAAATGCTTCCATGTTTCCCCATCGGCTGGATGTGCCAACTTACCTTCTTCTTCCAATCTCACCTTATGCCATCTCATATGAGATGCAGTTGCAGAAGACGCATATAATCTTTGAAGCCTTGGAGTAATAGACAAATAATGCATACGTTTGTATGGAACTTCCTTTCCCTTCTTTTTTCTTGGTTTATATCTTTCTTCATTACAAAATTTACAATTTCTAAGGTTTACGTCATCTTTCCAAAACAACATAGATCCTTTTACACATGTATCCATTTTCTGATAAGGTAAACCAAATGCCGACATAAGATTTTTAACTTCGTAGTGATTTTCGCACATTAAATTATCTAGCGGCATGTGCCTTTTTGCAGCTTGTACAATAGCTGTGAACCCAGCTTCAGTGATGTTGTATTTTGACTTCATCGCAATGTATTCTGCGATTACCGATAGCTGAGTGCCGCTTTTACAACCGTCCCACATAGGTTTCTTAGCATTTTCCAACAAATCATAAATTTTCTTAGCTTCAATATTCGGTTCTTCATCATTTCCATCGTTAACGTCAGCTACACTCATAGGAAACATAGATCGCGCTGCATCTTCGACCATATTTTCAATACGGTTCGTGCTAACATTCTCATCAACAGTACCTTCTACCTCAGTCTCAACAGGAGTATTTGATACAACTTCTCCATGATGATCCCAAAAATAATACTCGGGTACGAATCCGTTTTTGCACAAATGGACTTTCACAAGATCAGGTAACAAATATTTCAAATGTCTACACTTGCTACACGGACAACGAATTTCAGGATCGCTTCCACTATTACTTAACGCGAATTCAACAAAGGCATTTATACCATTATAAAAATCTTCTTTTATCGAACCTCTCTGTCCTCTTCTTTGGTACATCCAACTCCTCCGATCAACAAAATAATCAATCATTTTTCCTATTTGAGAAATTCAGTTACAAGTTCAAAAATTAATATTTATTTATTTATGAATTCAAATTCGTAAAACGCACGTATATATAACGGTTGGATAGCAAATAACATTTTCATTAAGTTATAAAAAAAAATCTAATTTGATACTTTTTTAGATGCAACTCTTTTACATGGTCAGGCATCATACTTCACATTACAAACACAGTAAACATTTACAATTGTATATTACTTCGTTTCAAACAATTCAACAAAATTTCGGCAGCATTTCTCTTTTGTTTCCTGCACTGTACACATGTACGTAGGAAACAAAAAGGAAAACTGAACCAAAATTCCGTGAATCTTTTGAAACGAAGTAGTATGCAAAATGTAGATGCTTACTGCGTTTATAACTTTTCCAATACAAGGACAAATCCAACAAATATTGTACCAGATGAATATAAATGGTCGTTTTTTAATTCGAAAAAAAACGACTATTTATATAACGATCATGTACAACACTCGTCGGACGGGGCCGAAAACACTCTAGAGGATATTAGCTATTCAATTAGATATCGATGTGCGCATTTTACTACATAAAAAGATTTAATACAACACAAAAATAATTTTTTTCTACCGCGTCTGCTTGACATTTCAATCTACTTAAATCTAATTTACTGTTATCGTCGTCTCAATAAACACAACTAGAATTTAGATTCATGTTATTTTGTGCACAACTCATATTTTGCACGATATCGATGTACTAGTTCGATCATTCATTTTTTCATATGTCAACTAACACATACAAGAATGACAATCGCGCAATTGCGCACATTTACACAAATATCATAAATTATACAATGACAACAACCAAGCTAAGTGGAAATATATTCACAAACACCCAAACATTCACAAACACCCAAACATAACACAAAATTTTCAATTTCTCTAACATCGCATGAATTATGCACATAATAGGATTCTACTACGCACTACCAGGCTATTGGAACCAATTACTATCAATAATGAACCCTAATTTTTGATTTATGACATAAATAGGTTTAGGAAAAAAACTTGATTTCTAAAGAAAAAAAGAGATTTTACCTAAATTTGCTTGTCCAATAGGTTAGAGAGACACCGGCGAAGAATTTAGACGAAGAAATCTTCGATTTTGGGCGAAAAATGGGGATTTGGGATGGGTAGGGCGAAAATTCGTGCTGGAAAATAAAAGAGAAGTTTGGATTTGGGGAAGAAAGCGTTCGGGTCTGGAAGAAGTATCCCGAATATATTCGACGGTTTCCGACGGCCGCCGACGACCCGTCGGTAGCCGTCGGAAATAGCCGTCGGAAATAGCCGTCGGAAACCGTCGGTATAGCCTGTCGAAAATTACAATGTCTCTTGTAGTGCTTCTAATCAACAGTTTTATAATATAATCAATTTAATTAGGTCTTTCTTTCAAACTGGGCTCTTGAAGATTGCCTAGACAATCCAGTCTCAAACCTCACCCCGTTATAATACAAATGATATAAACTATAATCTACAAAAGAAAATCAAACGTATAATTTTCAAATGTGAATGTCTCTGTATGCAAATCTTCATCCTTTTATCAAAAGATTAAATATTATCGGCTTTTCATACACTGGTGTTGACATGTTTCAAATTTGTTGAGTATCTATTAACTAGATTAACCAAATTGGTTATAACTGCAATTTTGACACTTTCATTTTTACGATCAATTTTGAATATAAGGGTTAGTTCTCTTTCATTAATTTAATTAGTAATTATAAGTTGATTAACTATTTAAATTAAAATATATAATTAGCAATTAGTGACTTATAACTAATAATCAATAGATTATAACCTGTAAGTTTTATTTCGTATATTATCATTGAAAAAAATTCACTAGATCAAGTCATTTAAAGAGCCTTAATGTTCTAAATTGCAAATTATTTTATTGACTTACGGTTAGAGAATTTTTTTTTTTTTTTTGAATTTGTTCGAAAGGGAAACCGACTAGAGTCGTAAAACCCTCCCTAGTGCACCTAGCTTGGTCTGCGAACACTATATAAATGGTTGATCTTAGCTTATGCACATGGTAAGCTCTTAGCATATCATTACGGGTTTCGAACCCGCATCTATGTTACCACGACGCAAAGGCCTTAATCGCTGGGCTACTGCTGCAGACATGGTTAGAGAAATTTTCAAAAGCAAAGAAGATGAGAAAATAAAGATCATTAATGCCATAATTACAAAATAGAAACAATAAGTAAGAACTTCATTTTTGGTTGTTAACCACACATCTTTCATCATAAGAAACTTATAATGATCTGTCCAATTAGAGGTGCACGTGTTGTATAAAAGTTTAGCCTTATTCACTTTGGGCCTTCAAAGCATCCGATTCACATTCATTCGATTTTTAGTTCCAACGTGAATTAAAATAATAATTTTATATGATGTATGTTTGAAATTGTTCGATATTCTTTTATTACCCAACTATTATTCAGAAGTTGTCTTGTTAGCAAGAATAATATTTGAACTTAAATATTGTACTATCAGTGTTTATCCGAGTCTCTTATAGGAAATGACATGGACACATTGGTATCCAGTTCAGTCTGATCCGTCTACATCCTAAGTCTCTCTGCAACTTATCCATGAATAAGAGCAATTTTCTTCCAAAACACGAGAGGAACAATTAATGTGGTACTATATATAGTCCAACATATGCACAACAATTAGGATTCAGAATTTTGGGAACAAGAAGCAAAGTGTTAAATGTCCATATGCTGTTATAAATTGATCGACTCTGTAAATTTGGATCGAATATTTGTCATCTATTCGTTTTTGGCCAAATATCGCTTCACTGATTGACACGTATCTTCTTATATTTGTAGTCTACTAAGAATACTGAAAAGTGGACTCAAACATAGTTAATAATTGAACAACTACAGAACTATAGAATATAGTAATTTATGTTGGTACAGTCAGATTATTGGATTAACATTTTGCTCATAATTTCAGTATATTATATACTTTATATCGACTTTCTCTTATATAAACTATTTTGGTTTACAATTCATAGCTAAAGTTCCTTTTAAAAAAAAATGGTGCGTTTATGTGCTAAAAACAATGCGAATGTTTTGTTGCTTTCTTCGAGTGCAGAGAAAAAATTTGTATTAATATTTGTCAAGAGGTAGTCAGAACTTTGGTCATAAAGTCCTGCAACCGCATAAATGAAAAATGGTTTGTAGAAATTTCGATCAAACACATTAAGGAACTTTTCTGGCAAACTAAAAGTTTAAAATCTCTTAAGAAACAACTATTCAGGGAAAGGAGAAGGAGGCCACTGAAGAGGTTGTGCAAAAAAATATTTATCAATTTATCGACTATAATAATAAATAAATAAATAGAACATGGATTATTATTTTTAGCAAAAAACGGTTATTTCTTTCTCTTTAGTGGCCTCCTTAATCTTTCCCTGAAATGCGATTTTTCTTTCTTTCATTTGATTACTTCTGGCTCTTTGATTGTTGGTGCTCCCAAGTGCTCGTGTTTCACTCTATTTGGCTGTGGCCGTTTCGATTTTGTTGACCCGTTGCCGCCTCTGCCTTTCCCTAGGGTTTATGAGGGCGTTCGAATTCGATTTGTTTTTCTATCTAGTGGGTTCTTTCAATGGACCTTGTCCTATTGTTGGTGTGGTGTTGGAGGCAATTTGTTCCATTGTTGGGTTTCCAATGGCTTTGGCAGTGGTCGATGTCTCGAAATTATTGATTCAGGTGTCTTCTCTGACTGATTTTGTGGTTCTCTCTTGTCATAAGTACATTCTGGTGGGAGACGTTTTCCTCGAATTGAACTTGCTTTGAATTCCTTCGTTGGCGTCTTCAGATGTTCCAGCGTGTGTGCACATATACTCTGCTCCTCGATGGGGTGGTGGAGGTATCAGGCATCTCCATGAGTCTTCGCATTACTATTGAACGAGAGATGGATTAGGAGATTTGATCCCTCCTATCCTATTTCCTCCCAAAACAGTGGCGGGTTGCTCGCTATCGTCGTTTCCTGGGTCGGTCTGTGGTTTATCGGGTTTCGTTGGTTTTTGATATGGGTGATATAAGGGTAGAGCCTCGCTGTTTCAACGAGGCCATTGCTGGATTGTTAGGAGGGCAAGGAATATGGGATTTGATCCCTCCTATTTGTTTCCTTTCAAAACGTATTTCTTGTTATTCGCTACCTTTATCGGAATGACCAAAAGTTAGTGCTCATGTAGTAGCATCCCTGTTCCCTCGTCTCCCTAGGAGGCTGGTTTTGTGGGCCTCGTCGACTCCGAAATGTTCCCTTTCTTCCCCTTTATGCTTGAAGGTTGAAAGGGCCTTGTCATTCCGTAGTGCTAAGGCTTGTTAACCTTCCCTATTGCCATAGGAATTTCCCTTGCTCCGCTCGTTCTTTCTTACAAAGATGTGGAGCTGGTTTTTTGCGGTGATGTGGTTGTCCTTGCTATTTCTCAACGTGTTTGGCTAAGGGGCAGTAATTACAAAAGCGGGTGTATGTCTCATGATTCAGTAGTGGAAGAGAATCAGGATGTTTCATCCCTCCTGATGAAGCCACTTTGTGTTGTAGATGGTGGGGGCATACTGGTCTCGCTTATTGGCGGTCGTTGGTTTGCAGGTGGTGGGGTCAGTGGTTTTTGGTCAGATTTCTTTTGTGGCGGTCATCTTTTGATGAAGTTTAGGCGTATGACTGTCTTGTCTTATTTTCCAGATGGTTATTATTTTCTTATTTCTGACTTTAGGTTGTAGCCTTGTGCTATAACGCATGGCAGTGCAACCGAGTCGTGCCTGTCGCTTTTTGGTTCGGGATTATGGCATTCGTCTTTTAGGCATTTGCTAGGTTGCTTCACTACAGGTCTGATGTTTTTATCCTACCTTTTTTCCCTTTATTTTCTTTGTTTTATGTTGTTCACTCTCTGGTTGATGTGTGCGCCCTTCCTATTGTTTCGAGTGAAAGTTTGTGGGAGTTGGGGCCGGTTGGGGAGTTTGCCTCATCGCTGCTTGGCGGCACTGCGTTGGGTTCTTTGGGTCCAACGATACGTGTTTGGCATTCTTTGTCTATTTGCTTGGTGTTTGGGGGTAGTTGTTTTTGTCTTATTATTGTCGTTGTGTTGTTTGGATGGGACATTCTTGGTGGTTTAGCCTTGTTGCTTTCTTTAGGTGTTTCGTTGGGTTTCTTTTCGTTGGTTCGCCTCATATGTCTTTGCCTTCGACTTTTTGGTCGGGGTCGGGGCTAGGTGTGATCGCGTTCATAGTTTGCCAACTGATGACATGTGCATGCTCTTTTTTTGCATCGGTTTGTGTTGGTTCTGGGATAGCTAGTGTAGTTTTTGTCTTGTGTTTTCTTTGTCATTTTCTTTTGTATGTGTCGACGTATAGAATGCGAAAGAAGCGTAGTCTATATGTTGACACCCATCAAGGGACTAGTTTCTTTGTCTCTAATCACTTCTTTTTTGTCGGGTTTGTGTTGCTCGCCTCCTTCCCCCTTCTGCGTCGGTGTTAGTATCCCACTTTAGAGCAGAATT